>KB454979.1:37720-63334 GCA_000341325.1 Panagrellus redivivus
ATACAGGAAGCGCGAGTGTCCGTGGGAAAGTCGAACGCACAAGCATGCTATAGGGAAGAAGGTTACTCGCGGTTTTCAACTGTTGATAAGCGTCTCGCATGCTATTAGTAAATCATCCTACGTGTCGTTACATGCAACCCATCAGACGCACTCGTGTTAGTGAAATTATCCGTCAGTTTTCATATGAAGTGGAGCAACTTTTGAAGTTACGTGTCCTCCCATATTCTACTTTCGTTCCTAACTTTCAACGCTTGATCTACAGCCCATTCGTGACATATTCAACATTCGCTATTCTCGATTTTTGCAGGATGCGCGATTCTCGACCACCGGAGCCTGGTACAGTTTACGTCGGAGGCCTCCCGGAAGACATTCTTGAGTCGGATCTGCGCCGCGTTTTCGGACGGTTTGGCTGGATTCAGCGGGTTTGGATAGCTCGTCGCCCGCCTGGATTCGGATTTGTGTACTTTGAACGAATCGACGACGCTCGGTTGGCCGTTTTCAAACTTCATGGTGAACGCATTTGGGGGGTCCAATTGACTGTGGAGCTGTCATATTCCCGGATGCGTCCCCGTAACCTCGAACTGACGCCGACTCGACGTACTCCAGATCGCAGTCCTCAGCCTCGCCGCCACCGGTTCTCCCGTTCCCGATCTTCGACTCCCATTACGATGCTGCCTTCACACTCCATTTCCAAAACCGACAAAGAAGCTCATTACCGGAAATCTCCATACGAACGTTCTCGCTCACGCAGCCCGATTGTCTAGTGGCTCTCCATTAACACACAGGTAGCTCGTGTAGTAGTTATTTTTATATATTCTGTTGCGTCTTACATCCATGTCATTGTTACCTATGTTTGAAAGACATAAAAATATTTTATATATTTATAATTTCCATCTGACATTAGCACAGCACAAAATTTACAATACAAAAGCCTTTTTCGACCTTACCATCGATGTGGACTTCACCACTACGACAGATTGACATCCTTACAAAAAAATGCACCCTGGATTCAATACCCCCATATAGCTAGCACAGACGCCATTAACATAGCCCTCTAAGAACACAAGTTGGCCCAACTTAACCCATTGTATCAGTGATTGTGACCAGTTTAAGGCTATCTTTACAGTTATAAAGGTGTATTGACAATATTAGGAATGAGTAGAACAATAGTACAGAATATTTCTTTTCCAAAAAAGAAAAGTAAATAAACTGAGGCGTTGTGTACGAAGTTAGGTAATTACTCAAAAACAATCAAAAACAGAACAGAAACCAGCTTAAGTTTATAGATGTAACAGTATAGAGGGGGGAATCTAGCGAACAACTATCAGGGAAGTACTGGGCAGCCTGTAGATGGAAAATGAAGGCACATGTTGAGATCGATCATTGGGAGAATGTATAGAATATAATCGAAAAAGCGGCGCTGAAAGCATGCCACAGCAGCGCGAAACGATTATGTTTGAGCAGATGTGACTTTTTTTCGAAAATAAAAAACACAGAAATACCCCGCCAACAACAACAACGGCTCAAGGGCAAAAGACAATCATCAGTAAATACATCATATATACACATAAGCTCTTAAGCATAAAAAGAAAACAATTTACTTTGCGTTTGTACGAATGACAAGATACCGATCAGATGCAAATAATATACTTTGAACGTTTAATAATTTATAATTCTTGTAGAGGTGACATTTGAGAGGAGTGAATGAATACCCGAGGAAAAAGAATGCTCCTACATACCCGATATTTGGTAAATTCTTGGTCCAGACTAGACGTGTGAAGTCAATACAAAAAAGAGAAAACAATACAAACATCATAATAGTAGTAACGGACAACCCGTAAGTGGATTAAAGACAAAACAAAAAAGATACTGGGACACTGATTAGTGACATTGTACGAAAAGATGAATTTGCTTAGTATAAGTTGGAATTGTTGCCTGACGAGGAAGCATTATTGGTGTTGCTGTGGAAAACTTTCAGAAAGGCTGCAAAAAGATGTGGAGTCTTTTTCAGATCCTTCACAACCATCTGACGTTCCTCCGGTGTTTTGGCTGCTCGAAGTCGGCTGCATATGACTTGTATCTGAGGATCATTGGCGTGACTGCGCCCACTTAAATTTGGCGGCGGTATCTGCGGCTGAGAGGTTCCTTGGAGGTTGTGCGAGGCTGGTTGGTCTTGCGGCGGCATGGGGTGGTTCATTGGGTGGGTTACGTCTGAAGTCTGTGATAATAAGTAATGGAAGGTCTCCGAATGGGTAAATAGACCGTACCTTGGTTTCTCGCATTGTATTGCGCCATGTTTGGACCACCTTGTGGCGGCTGACCATTGCCAGCCATCATCGCATTCCGCTGCTTGTTCTGGTGTTGTTGCTGCTGCATTTGGTATTGCTGCTGCTGTTGTTGCGACGGTTGCTGCATGCCGTAGTTAGCCGACTGATTCCGAGCGTATTGCTGCTGCTGGGCCTGGGACGTGATGAACTGTTGCGACTGTGGCTGTTGGTTAATGTACATTTGCTGCTGCGGTTGATTTTGAATCATTTGACGCGGCTGATTTGGTTGCTGCTGCTGCTGTTGTTGCTGCTGTTGTTGTTGTTGCTGCTGCTGCATCATTTGCTGTTGCTTTTGCTGAAACCGACGCTATAAATAAACTTGAGACTCAAAGTCTGTATGCTAAAAACTTACAGCCGCCACTTGGTTACGCATTTGCGGGTTCATCTGTTGTTGCTGCTGCTGGGCCGGATGACCACCCTGATAGTTCATCTGCTGCGGATGTGGTTGTTGTTGCTGGGGTGGTGCGGATCCTGGCTGCGGTCCCATCTGTCCTTGCGAGTTCCTGTGCTGCATTTGAGGATGCTGCTGCTGAGGTGGTGGTTGCTGCGGCTGCTGCTGGGAAGCAGGACTCGGACTGTAGCTCACACCACCGGAGTACGCAGGACTCGATGAAGGCTTCTTTCCGAGACCGTGTCCGCTGGAGTTGGTAGATCGAGGATTACCAGGACTGCTCGGCACGGACATAGGCTTAGCAGCACCAGCTGGTGACGGGGAAGACGCAGGCTGGGACGACATCGCAGACTGACCAGTATGAAGCTGTTCCATACGACGACGCATCAACTTGTCGGCACGACGATTCTGGAGACGCTTCTGTTCTTGCAGCTTCTGACGGATGTTGAGACAGAACGGCACGGAACAATGTCCAAGTGTACAATGTTTCGCGTGGTAGCAGCACAGGGCTATCAATTGCTTGCAGACGGGGCAGTTCGTGTGTTGACGCTTCTTGCAGAGCTTCGTATGCTGGACAACCTTCTTCATCTTATGGCACGTCGAACGTCGGCAGTTAGCATCACGGCACTGGCAAGCATGAACAAGAGATTGGATGCAGCGCTGGATAGACTCATTGCGAGCATTGCAGGAATCAGCATTTTTGTCGACCTCGATGAGATGGTTGATCTTCTCCAACTTATGTTCATGCTCATTCGACTGCTTGCAACGGTCACACAAATCAAAGTCTTCACATTGTGGGCAATGCCAATGAGCATTCGACGAGCAGTGGTTGCACGTAAAGTTGCCATCCTTGTTCTCAGACGTATGCAGGGCCAAACAGAGACACAAGGTCGAATATCGGGCACGGCGCAGCGAACTGAACTCCCAATGTTCTTCACGGGCACGAGACAGGAACGTATCACGGCCATCCATCAACTCAGACGGGATCAACTGATCGGGATCTTCGATCTTGTTGGCCAAAATGGTCTTTTCCTTCGATGTTGAAATCAATCGTATAGTGAAGAAGACTTCCTTGTGGCGTTCGAGATTCGTGTACAGCTTGTCGGTGACTTCGTTGCCGCTGCCGCCCTTCTTGCCCTTGGATTTGCCGTGCGACTTCTTCTTGCCGGTCTTGTCCTTCTTCGGCTTGGCGTTCTTCGAGTTGTTGGACTGGCGGCCACTGTCATCAAGGGTGTAGACGTCATCCTCGTCATCGAACAGATCTTCAGTCAGCTTACGCTCGTTCTCTTCCTTTTCGACCTCACGGATGCAATCCTCGACAATGTTCGGCCAGAAATCGCCTTCGAAGTAGGGCAGGTTCATCGGAGACGAAAGACCATCATCCTTGGCCTGCTTGTAGATATCCTTGTATTCGACGACAATGGACTCTTCAACACCCTTGTCAAGCATCTTCTTGTACCAATCTTGGAGTCGCTTCGGTTTCGGGATCTTCTGCTCCGGGGGATGGCAATGGAAGATGTAATCATCACCTTCTGACGGCGGACAGGCCCATATGTGCGCCATGACGTAGCCAAGATTCCTGGCGTAGCTCAGATAAGCCAGCAATATCTCGTGGTAGACGTCAGTTCGTATTTCCCGGGGCTGGAAGAATCGGACAGAGTCGAGGTAGGCGATGTAGACACGGCGAGTATTCGGCGGGCGACATTCACTGCCATATTCCTGGACATGCAAACCGAAGAAGCAGATTTCGACGCCGTCGACGACTTCAAACGCGAAGATCGCTTTCGTTCGGTACGGGAACTTTTCGGGGAATCCTTTGGGACCGTACTTGGTCTTCATGAGCTGCTTGACTTCAACCTCCTTGTCGGTACAGCACAACACCCTTATGACGACTTCGTGCCTTTCGGAGGAATTCTTGAGCTTCTTTGCTATGAAACCGTTGACATGGTCTTCTATGTGTCGAGAAAGGTGGCAATGGGCGAGTTCTGAAAATTGAGGTTGTATAGGCATCCAAAATAAGAAACAATGAAAAACATACTTTTCGCTGTGAAGCGATTCTCCGGCTTCGGAATGCTCTTCGCCTTTCGACAAGTATCGCAGATGAATCCTTCGTTGAAGACCTTCTTGTTGTAGTTGGCGCAGATGGTATGCCAATCACGATTGCAAATCTTGCAAGTCTCGAAGGGTTCAGCGTCGATTTGGTTGTTCTTCATCAGGGTGAACTTGTCCTTCGTTATGAGATTGGGCGTCTCAGTCTGGTTTTCATTGAGATTCAAGCCAGTTTCCGGCAGGTTGTCGAAGCACTTCGTACAGTAGATGTACTTTTCGGAGACGTTGACACCATAGTTGCTGGACGAGGTTTCGTACAAGTAGTACGACTGATCTCGAGCGATGACACACATGCTTTGACCGAAGCAGAACAAGGCCAAAGGCGTGAAGTTGTACTTGTGGCTGCAGCAGTAGCCGAGCTTCTCCATGACGGGATCCATGTTCTCGGTGAAGATTTCGGAAAGTCGGGTGCACAACTTGTAGACCTTCGAGTTTTTGCGGTTGTAGTACCACGCATTCTCGAACATCTGCCACATGTCATTGCAGAAGTCGCGGGGGTTGGTGTACTCCCAGGCGTCGATCTTCTCGCGAATCGTGCTCAAGTCCATCGGATTCTTGATGACAGTGTAGTAGTCAGGGATTTGAAGCAGCTCGCAATCGACGGGAATCCGGAAGGGATGGGCCTCCTCAGCAGCATCGACAGCTCGCCAAACGGGAATGATGGCCTCTCGAAGGGTATCCGCATCAAAAACGGCCTCTTCTTTGGGGTACTTTTCATCGACTTCCATCTTGACGGGCTTGGTTTCGACCTTGGGAACGATCGGCTTCGGCGGTTCAACTTCTTCCGCGGGTTCAGACTTCGGCGACACCTTCATCGGCTCCGGCTGAACGTACTCGGCTTCCATGGGCTCGGGTTCCATCTGCTCAGGAACAGGTTGCATCGAGTTGGGAAGATGCTTCGATATATCCTGCTGGATGTCGGCCTTGATGGAAGCAGCGCTCGGGATGGGGTTGCTCATGAAGCGAGGGTCAAATTCACCGCCACGGTTCATCTCGAGGCGACGGTTCTTCTTCTCCTGCAGCTCTTTTTGGATCTTGTAAATCTTCTCGGCAAGTAGATGGTAGTATTCCTCCTGAAACGGAATATATTAGTAAACTGTAAGCGAAATATATATAAAAGCACAACATACCCGGTCACCGGCGACTTCAAACATCTCCTTCTCAACCTTGCGGGCATAGCTTATCAAGTCCTTGATGCGCTGGTCTTGCATGGCAGCAGGATCCGGCGACGGGAATATAGCCTTGACCAGCTTACCGACCAAATGATTCCGCAGATCTTGGCCGATGCTTTGATGCCATTCCTTCGACTGGTTTGGCGGATCCGGCGGTGGCAATGAGCCGATGTTCTCCGTCGTCATGGGGTAGTTCAGCCCGAGGGTGGCAGCAGTATTCGCGTTGCGCGTCTGAGGAGGTAGATTCGGGTTGGGGGTCGTAGCGCCGCCAGCAGATGCTGTGCGGATTGGCGGGTTTCCAAATCGGAACGGATCGGGACTGGCAAGATCGGAGTGGGAACTGCAAAAGAACGATTTACTAATAGTGATAAATGGAAGTAATCTTGAAAAAGTCAAGACAGCCACGTCGCGGTAGTCTCTCTCTTCAAGACTGAGACGACAAAGCTTCAATAGAGTCGCTCTCGGTCTCGCCGCGACTTGATCAGCTTATCAACTTACTTGCTTTCGTAGACATCCATGCCTGCTACTGATCCATTGGATTGGGGGGAGCCGACAAAGCCTCCAGGCTGATTGTTCGCCGAATTGAAATACTTCAATGCCTTGCAGACAGGGCAATCATCTTTGACGCAGTTCTTCCAATGCGCTATGATTTGACGCGAACTCGCGCAATGAGGATAATTACAAGTTCGTCCATTTTGGCAGGCTGTCATATGATCAAGGACGTTTTTCATTGTCGCACAGTGTGGCAGATTGCACGCTGTGTTCTGGCCGGCATTATCACTCTGAAACGGCCGTCTCACGGGCGGAACGTCTTCGAATTCACTCACTCGTTCACGTTGTTGGCATTTATGTGCGTGGAGCAGCAACACAAGTTGCTGTTGAATTAACCGCCTTTTTTCAGGGTCTTGTTGAGCGTAGCTCGCATTGCCAAGTGCCCCTGGTGGTAAGCCACCGTTATTTCCAATATTGATATTATTTATATTGAGTGGTCCGGCCGATGGGGGACCATTGAGCGCATTTAGCGGCACTTGATTTTGTCCAATTTGTTGCACTTGCTGTTGCTGACCCGCGTGAATGAGAGATTGATTGAGTTGACCCGGTGGAATGCCTCGTCCTGGTTGTTGCTGATGAATTTGAATCTGAAAACGGAATTATATAAGGCGTCATTCCGAACTTTTGAAATGCTCAAATCGCAGTTGTTGATCGACATACCACTTTATAAACTATATAAGTTCCCATATTTTTATACAAATTATTTACAAAAAACGGTTTACGGACGCACTTCGCGCTCAACACTGAACCATCAAAACTTGACTACTTCGCCACAACTCAGATATGTTCGCCAGGCGCGCGTCAAACGAACCCAGCACCCTCGCACACCGCGTTGTTACAAAACATGGGAACTCAAAAAATCGATTCCCCGCGGTGCAGGGCGAACAGACCAGTGCCACCCAAGTTCACCAGTTTGACTCCCGGAAAGAAAAACTACAGAGCAAACAGTTAGCTTACCTGATTATTTAGCATTTGTTGCTGACTCATTTGCCGTACATCGCCATTCATTTGCACTCCGTTTTGGTTGTTCATAACCTGTGGAGGTGGTTGACCCTGATGCATGTTGTCCATGTTCATTCGGGTATAATACTGAAAAAATTACAGTTTTACAATTCAATAAAAAAAAATTACAGTTTCAAAACTCAATAAAAAAATCAATCTTACCTGAGCGTGATTAGGTGTCAACTGATTCGCATTATTTTGACCCTGAAAGTTTGGCCTCACACCACCTTGTGGACCAAGGGGGCCGTAATTTCCTTGTTGAGGTGATGGTCCCTGTGCATTGCCGAACATTTGCTGATGCGCAGGGGACTGTTGAGGGTCATTTGCACTTTGTGGTCTACTATTACTTCCCTGCTGAGGGGTAGCAGTGCCATTAACGTAGGCCTGATTACCATCAAACTGATTGCCGCCAGCGCCCCCTTGCGGGTTTTGCTGATTTACGAGCATGCGCTGACCAATAACCTGACCGTTATTAGGGTGCATTTGCATATCTAGAATATAATTATAAATATACAATAATTCTAAAACGAATTATTACTAGTCACACTTACTTCTCATATGTTGTTGCTGACCTTGCATGTCTTTTCTAATATTTCCACCATTCATAACATTATTTTGCATCATACCTTGTTGTTGCTGTTGAACATTTACATTAGGACCTCTTACAAAATTAGGATTAGGCGCCCTCTGCATCATTTGGCCTTGTGATGCTTGGAATTGTTGATATCCATGCTGTTGTTGATTTTGTTGCATCGAATAACCACCATCCACAAACATCGGTCCACCAGGACCTTGACCAGCTCCTTGTTGCCGCATCCCTTGAGGGTGCATTTGCCGGGGTTGCATATTATTCGGCATCATATTGTTGCCAGCATTATTACCCATCGGACTTCTGCCTATATTTTGTCCACCTCTTTGTTGGTAGGCATTATTATTACCATAAGACTGTTGTTGTTGTCTTGGACTAGGCTCGGTATTATTTAGTAGTAGTTCCTGCAGAATTGTAGGCTGTCCAGTGGAATTCGATGTTGACTGATAATGTACATTGTGTTGTTGGGCACCTAGTGATTGCGGTTGCTGCGCCTGCGGTGTTTGCATCGCAGTTTGTTGCATGCTAGTACTAGCATATATCTGAAAGAATATATCGATTAAATTTGGGGTCCAACAGGAAACGTGTTGTGATTCATACAAAACAGCGGTTACGAATCAAGCCAAAAAACGAGAGAGCAAATGTAAAAAAGTGAATGAAGCGGTTGTAAAAAAAAGGTTAGATAGCTGCACGCTTATATAAGAGATGCAACACAAACAAGGAAAAAATACGCACATTATCGGCTGAACCATTATGCATTTGACTAGAGTTGAGACCTTCTGACGGTGTTGTATCTAAGTTTCCCAGTTCATTAAAACCGTCCAAATCCTGGTCATAGCCTGAAACTATACGACACTCGTCATCCTTGCAGCTTATCTTTCCTCTTTTTTTCTTTTATCAAGGCGCAGACAGGTGCGAAAATCGGGCAAGAATGACTATCTACTTACTTCTGGAGGGAATCTTTTTCTTATGCGGAGCGTGATCCTCCATCACATCCACCGACATCGCCCCGAGGCGTTGTCGACGTGAGTGGAGGCGTTTTTCACACGCGGATGCCACTGACCGTGGACGTCAATTTTCGAAGACTAGTATCAGCTGAGGTTTGATTTGCTCTCAGCCAGTAGCGCCTGCAATGATGCAGTTAGATGATAGATGTCCTACTGTATATGAAATCGTTTCGTTTCTGTCCCGGTCACACGAAAGCAAGTCACATCAGCCAACATTCCGCAACACAAGTACCGTATCCTATATATTGATTCGTACGATGCGTTACCACATAGACATCTGCTGCAATGAACACTACATAGGCTTATAACACGGCTCCGCGTTACCGGGTCACCTTCAGGATGGATCCGTATTACCCACTCAGAGAGTATTTTAAACTTTATTATTTTACCAAAGTGAAACAAAACAAACTATTCAATACTTCTGTGTGGGGTATAGAAAAAGATTGCTGCCTTGCGAGATACGCAGGCGTTGAAGAACTACCCAGTGCTATTTCGCCTTCGCTTGCATTTGCTTGCGCGTGTGCGGCCGCTGTGCATAGCGCCCCCCAACAGTTTACCAGGGCGTGGCGGAGTTGGCGGACTGCGTGCGCGTTTTCTAGCGAAACAGCTGAGTCCTACGAGGAAAAAAAGTTTGCTAACATGTGGAAGTTTATGCTCAAAATCATGATCTACATCTATAATTGTCCAACAATGAAGCGCCAGTACCGGGGCCGTGGCCAAGAAGTAAAAAGAAACCAAGAAGAACCATAAACAACGCCGTACATCAGGACCCCCTAGTCAATGCATAGTCAGTGACATGTTCAGTCGATAAAAGCTACAGTAGGAAAGCCTCGCACTTCGGGGTGAAAGAAGCACGCACATGGCTATAGCGAAAAACGCGGTTCCAACGTTGATGTTTCACGATTCACGAAGTATCGCGCGTGTGGCCCGGAAACGGTACTACATACCGTAGCCATCGTTAACAATAACACTGCCTTGAATTGGGGATTCAGACTGGTGTAGATTTTATAGACGGGCCATGTATTACAATCGACCAACTCGTGAGGGACGTCCGACGTCCTTCATTACGGACAGAACATTTGAGCATACGGACAAACATGAAACCTGGCAATTCGCCAGGCACCTTGGTCGTCGATATGAAGCTTAGAATGCTATCGTCGCGGATCGCACAGTTAGGCAACGACTCAACAAGTAAATTGTGTCGAGGACAGGTAACCTCGGCACCCAACTATCTAGCATCGTAATGCGCGACAAGCTATGATGTCGGACGCGGGAGGGGGTGGTCTAGAGATAGCTGGCATCGTTGGACAACCCCTTTTTGCTCGGGTCAACGACACAACATTAAGTGTTCATACCTTTACCGCAACAATGGCAGAAGGATAAGATAATGTTGTAAGGCCTTTTACGGTACAACTTATCAACCGGCTGCTCTTCACCAAAGGCTTCACAAGAATTTCAATGGTAGCAATGGTTTTATGAGTGCAACGGGACGAAATATATATATTTCACGGTGGTCCACAGTTGTAACTTCAACTGCAGAAGAGGTTTGATATATCTTTGAAACAAACAGCATATCCTTTCTCAACTTGATGTGCCGGTCTAATCTCCACCGAGACACGTGTTCTGTCTTAGTTTCTTAACTTACCTGCAACATAGTTGTACTTGGTTTATATATAACTTCTTTCCTAACTATGCGATCACTGCATCATCGTGACCTAACGTGAATGAACAATCAACACATTGTGTTCATACACATTCTGGTCACAAAATAATGCTTCAACTTTATTTCAAAGACACAAAAACTTAAGTACAAAAGGTACTTAATTGGCTAGATGCATCTGTATGGAAGTTCGGTGTTCTCAAGCAATGGTTACCGGGTTTATATTTTACATACATTCGTCTTTGTTTGAGCCAAATTATATGAACGTTGTAGTCTTTATACAGGAAACAATATATAACATTAGAAACTTGCACATAGAAAACAGTTTTGTATATTTGCATACAATTTTTTAATTGCTCGGGTTTACAAATTAATGTCAGGTTGCACTGTACTTTAATGCTAACTTCGATAATTGCTGCGTTTCACATGTTTAAGAGTTATCGTTTTCAGGGCAATTCGAAGTTTGCCGTGCACACAAGAAATGTGAATGAATGTGTGCGCGTTTCACTAAAACTAAAATGAAATGATATATTCATTTTTCTATATAATTTCTACCGAGACATGAACTAGGATCACATTTTGTTAGTTATCGTATTGTCGGCGTCGTTCACTGCTGTTTTGCATCAGGGAAAGTGCTGTTTCTATATTTTTCAAAGGCATACCGCTCTGCTTTAGTACCTGTCTTGGAATTCCTCCAACATTGAACATTGATACGCCTGCCATGGACCAGATCGAGCACAACGGTAGAAGTGAGCCATAAAGTCATATATCAAAAGTTACAAGTGGTACTGTATTGTATCAAACCTTCTATTACAAATATTGTATCATGCATCTTTTGGCACATTATGGAGATGATATAATAAAGGCATTGATGAAGTTAAAAAGACGTTGTAGTTTTTGAAAGGTTCTTAGCCTTTTTGACTATTTATGGCTTTTATTTTCTTCATTTTCTGAATTTCAATCCTTACAGTACCATAACGTTAAAAAACGATGCCTAAAGCTCCGAAACAATCCAAAATAAAAAAGTTTCGAAACAAAAAGCCGCCAAATTTAACCAACGGTCTGAAGCCTGTTAGAAACCGTCCGTCGTCATCCATCCAGGAAAAAGCAGCATCGTCTACAGACCGTTCTCCTGAATTTGTCGATTTCGATGATGATTTCAGTAAAGTCGACACGTGCCTGATGATGCCGCGTGAATGCCGAAAATTGTTCACCAATATCGAAAAGGAAATTGAAAAGGATATAGCATCTATGGGAATTGACCTTCCCGATCCTGAAGTGATCAACAGCGTCTTCGACCACGATTTTGAGGATATGAGTGACTCTTCTGATGGCAATCACAATATTGATGCTGAGGTTACTCCGATATCGAGCATCCGTGAGGAATCTTCGACGCCCCTGCCACACCCGCATTCAAACGACTGCATGAATGAAGCCTATTATTACTGAAATGAATAACCTGAATATGAGCCCGACTGACATCCTCATGAACTGCACCACGCCATGCATCCCGGAAAAACCCATACTACCCACTGACTGATTCCATTGAACAACTCAATCCCAAAGATGACAGCGACAAAAGTGATAAGGATATGAAACACAATATCCACGTGGCCTCTTAAAGCTGTGGTTAACAGCTTCTACGATCAATCGGAATCTGACTCAGATGATCGTGAACCCGTTAAGGGCTTCGTCAACTATGACGGTATTGAGGGTATGAGCGACCTTTCTGATGAAGATGGAGATATTGATGATAATGCTATGAGCGACGACGATGACGATACGGATTACTATTGTGCGCTTCTCCCGAAGATTGAACTGACGCGCCCAATTAATATTAATGACAGATTTTTGTCGATGTGCTTTTGATTACTGATTTCATGCAATTTTTCTCAACGGTTATATTAATGTTTCTATTTGTATAGTTATCTTTTTGATAAGAATAGAGGGTTATAGAATATAATCTTACAGATGTTGTCAGAGAAGTCTTCAACATCGACGATCCACATGATGCATAAGTTAAACATTTCATATCATACTTTATAGTGATTTACAACGTTTGCAAAAACCGTTCATAATAACCCTTTTCTTGAAAATTTTTTAGTCATTGAGCATGGCGACCAAAATATATAAACTTATAATGAATCTAATAGTACAGTGTTGCCCTACTAGGTCGTCGACCACCTTGTGTGTGGGGGCCAACGCCTCCGCCATGGGCATCTGTTGAAGTCATTGATGAAACTGGTGTCAGAAGGCTACCACCACTTGCCGCATTTTGTCGCATTGCACTGACATCGTCAGTTGAAAACACGCCCTGCAAAAATGTATGTTACAACAATTAATATCAAATAATATACCTTTTTGGTGGGTCTTCTTTGATTCAGTGCTGTCATTGAAAACTGCGAAATTGAACTTCGTCCAGGACTGTGATGATGCGTTGCATTATGTGCGCATGCAGAAATTTGACCATAGATTGATGGAGAAGCTGCGCGATTTGTACTCGTAGTATCTTTGACGCGTCTATTTCGTAGAAATGACTAAAATTATGATATTTGCGTAAATTGTTAGCCATTATTTAGAAACTTACACATCCGCAACATAGTGCCAGCAATATTATTGCCGCAAACAAGATGCACGCAATCAGAAGAGCTGAAAAGATCAACATTAGAAGCCTATCTTTATAAAAGCTCTAACTTACCAGTAAAAAGCCAATTTCCACTTTGCTTTTCTTCCTCAACTTGGTGAAGGAACCACGTTTGCGGTTCTGCTTTGTACATCGCATTATGATAATCAAACTTAAACTGCCCATTAGATACTGCTTTTGAGATAACTTCGGCTTTTTCCTTCGCATTAGGTGCGTGGATAGAGAATCGAACTGTGTTATCATCCCGGATAAACAGATCACGGATCTCGTTATCGTCAATATCAAATTTTTCAACCAACATTTTTCGGAAAACGCTGAAATTTTTTAATTTAAAGAAATTTTTGCAATGATCAAAGCTTACTCATTGATTTCGGGTGTATGTTTTTCTCTTAACAAAGGTCCAGTAAGCGAGAATCCCATATTGTAAATGTCCAATGGCGCACCGCCCTCATCACTCATCATTGTGTTGAGGATGTCTACGCCGGTGCCAATGCAGAATTTGTCGCATTCTTCTGACGTTGCGAAGTTGTTTAGATTGCCAGAACATCCGCCATATTTGAATGACTGACATTTTTGAGTGTCAATATCGTAATAGAAGCGCGGAACAGCAGCGTTGCATGGTCCGGAGTCTTGTTCAAGGTTGCATACGTAGCGTTTGGTGACACAACAGATGCCCTTTGAATGTGATGGTTTTGATAGACAGTAATGTGTGCTAGGACAACTATTTCTGTTGGTGGAGCATGAAACGGGCGCTCCATCTGCGTTGTCTGAGAAGGGGTCACCGTGAGGGCACACTTCGACGGAAACTTGTTGGGAGAGAATTGGTTCCTGCCCGGGACAACAAATACCGACTTGATTGGAATCATAGCCGGTACAGTAGAAGCCAGTGGGACATATTTGGGACTTATCTTCAAGACAAGTGAATTGTGAATATGTTCGGGGTTCGACGGCAGGCTTTTGGGTGTTCACACAAGGGTTACGTTCACAGGTCGGCACAGGAACACAACTGGTGTCGGCACAATTAGCAACTGGTCGTAAGAGACAAACGTGATTTGCAGGACATTGAATATAGTTACATGGATTCTTGCATTGGCAGTTGGAACTTTTTGGACAGCCTTGAGAGTTGGTTTCGAGACCGAATGGACAGCGAGTTCTTTGATCGTCACAGTTGATCGTACATGAAATGTTCGAGGTACAAGCATCACTGGTAGGGGTGGTAGTTTTAGTTCCAAGGAATTCAGAACCGGTTACTGTATCCACACACCAACAACTACCATCAGTACTGCATTGAGTTGCGGCAAACATACCAGATGTCGGCTCACACTGAGGTTTTGCCAACAGAGAGATCGCGTTTTGACGTTGAAGGGCAGAAATACCAGATTGATAATGAATACAGTCTAAAAATTTGACATTTCGTTACGCAGATTTATGAAATAAGCTTACTTGTAGAGTTAACTGGTGTCGTGCAAATCTTACTACAGCCCATTTTGCAGCACAAATCAAATCCAGCGCATTCTTTGTCTGTCATGCATTCAGTTGTGCATTCTGTAAATTTTGTTTAGAACAGAAACGTATTTTGATAACTCACTTCCAGAATCTCCAACAGCATGAGAAACAGGGCAAACACCGACTTTAGCGGCGGACGATGAGGTTATGTGCCCGACAGGATCGCTAGGGCAGCATAAACCTCCCAAACTTGATTCACCGATTAGTGGCGAACATTTACTGTTTCGGCATTGTTCATCCTTTGTGCAACGTAGGACACTTCCTTTGTCATCCTTCAATGGGCTCTGATCTGAACTGCATGGATTCGGACGACAAATAGCAACATTTGGACAAGGTTGACCAAAACAAGTGACTTCTTTGACCACACAAACATCTGTATCCTTTGCGCATTCCAAGTCATCACAAGGCGATTTACATTGACAAAATCCATTTAACGGACAACCGTTTTTATCAGTTTTGAATCCATATTCACATTTGAGGTCGTTACAGCTTGTTGCACAGAATCGGGGTGCTGAAATGGATTAATTGTTTAAAATTATTTTATATTTTATGCTTACTAAGGCAGTTTGGTTCTTGATTAGCCAACGATGTCATTCGAGTTCCAAAAATTTCGATTCCAGAATGCACATCGACACACCAGCATTGTCTAGAAGCTGGGTCGCATTGAATTCGCCTGAATAGACCGTCATTTGTACATTGAACTGCAGGTTTTTGCAATGTTGAATTGTCGACGAATTTTGACAGCTCTTCCGTAATCGCAGCCAGCTTATGAATGCACGCTGTGACCACCTTTGGGTATTGGCATAGCCGTCCGCATCCGTATGGACAGCATTTTACAAAATCTTTGCAATCAGAATCTCGTGTACAATCAGATCGACAACCAGGATTCGAGATTTGAGGGTTGTTTGGACAAACGCCCATCTTTTCGATGTTTAACAGTGTCACTGAAGTAACCGCTTGAATTGGTGTTGAATTCGTGGCATCGATCGAAGTATCGACAGCTGGTGGTTTCTTCGGGCCATATTTACAGCTAGTTCCAGCACCATTGAAACAACACGGACCATTTTGAGCACAATCATGATTCAACTTGCATTCCAATCTTGCGTCGTTTACATTCCGCGGTGTTACTAGTATTGGAATTGGTAGACATTGTGAGGTAGCACTAGCCTGTGTAGCCGGAATCATACCAGGACAACAGTAACCGATAGAACTTATGCCTATTTTGTGGCAGAACCATCCGTGGGGGCATTGAGGTCCATTTTGATCCGAACATTCAGCCAACTGTTGATTGTCAATCCTTTCTAGTGGTTCACCCCGGGGGCAGACATTGAGGATGCATTTAGCAACTGGAGAACACGTTGAAAGGAAACATTTGATAGGGACGATCCGACAGACATGATTTATCGGACATGCAACTGTTCGACATGGATTTTTACATTCACATGTTGGACATCCGTTATTATCCATTTCAGGACCAAATAAGCAGCGTCGTGTACAAGACATAATCGGGCAGTTTCTAGGATGGCCGCAATCCGGATGCTTTCGAGGTACTCGGGTGCCAGGAATTTCAATTCCGTGTGCGTCGACACACCAGGAAAGCCCTCGGAAACGTTGAACTTGATCAAATTCACCGTCGGAATTACACGTGGGAGTGAATATGGAAGACGATTTTGCCGATTTGAGAGACTCTGCGGCAACGACGGCATGGAAGCATTCAGTTGAGATTTCACTGTTTTGACATGTTTTGGCACACCCATCGTAGCAGCATTTTTGTACGGAAGGGCAATCTTCGTCTAGAAATTTTTTGATTTTGTTTTATTTACTTTTATTCTGAAGATTACTTACCATCACGGCAGTTGTCAACTCGACTAGCACCACATGTAGCTAATCCAAGGTCCTCAACAACTGGACATTCGCCAATTCGGGATCCCGATACCTTTGATGCAGGTGATTGAGCAGGTTCTGGCACTGCAGGCACACAAGTCAATGAACAAGCACCTGTTAGACAACATCTTTCTAGACTGTGGCAATCGTCATCTTGTTTACAGTGGACTTGACAGGCTGACTCATCCATTGGGAATCCAAGTGAAGCTTCGATCCCCTTCGGACATGTGCCAGCATGTACTTCTGGAGCTAATCCAACGCAACAATATCCACCATTTTTACGGAAAACTCTACAATGGGTATTCGTTCCACGGCATTGCGAATCATCTCTGCATGCAACAGGTTCCCAAGTGGATTCATGGAAGAGCGGATAACCTTCGATGCAAACATTCAAGACGCATTTGGGTACTTGGGGACACACGGAATCAATGCAATCAACAGGATGTGGAACGCATATTTGATTACTGTCGGGGCATTGAGCTTTGTCACAAGGATTCTCGCATTCACAGGTAGGACAGCCAGTTGAATCTTTCAGATGCCCGAATGGACACGAAGGGTGACCTGAGCAATTTCGTTCTTCACACGCACGCCGTGCTTGGCAGTTTGGTCTTTGATTATCCAAGACTCGAGTACCCGAAATTTCCCGTCCATTTTGAGTAACACACCAGCAATAAGTGGAATCGCATTGAATAGGGGTGAATTCACCGACTGAAATTTAACTTTAAGTAATATTAACAATAAAACTTAGGCTTACCAGTATTGCATTGAACAAATCCATTTTTCTTTACTTTTTCAAAAGCAGCTTGTAAATGAAGGCAAGCCGTGGTCCGCTCAGCATACATACACCGCTTGAAGCATCCATCTGAACAACACTTTTTGATCCCAGTACATTCGAAATCACTTTGGCAGGTATCAATTCCACTGCGACAATCGTATCGTGGACCATCGGGAAGTCTAGGGCATTCACCAAGTTTTGATTGAACCCGAACATTGACTTCAGACGAGGCGCGAGACACTGTTTCAACTGGTCCGACGATGCTAGGCTGAATCTCGCCAACAATTTGAATACACATAGTGCCACAGCCATCGAAACAGCATTTACTGTGGGGCCGGCATTCTGAATCTTCTTTACATCTTGATTTACAAGTTGGCGCTGATGATAGGAACTCGACAGAAATGTGTTTCTTTTCACATTTTCCAGGATGGTTTTGATGCTTTGATTGAATAACTTGTTGCCCATTCGTAGTCGTAATAACTTCAGGGCAACAAACACCACCATGGCCGGGGAATCCGACGTTGTTACACCAGTAGCCCTGGGGGCAACTATGTGAGCACTGTTCAATGAAGCCATTAGGGTTAATGTAGGGGTGGCCTTTGCAAATGTTGCTAACGCCTAAAAGTATTTTTTAAAGAAAGTGTGATCGATAGAAACGTACATCTCGGTTGAGCAGGACAGTTTGACTTTTGAAAGCACTGAACTTCTGCAGCTATGCAAATCTGTCCCTGGACGCATCGAACATCCGCACATGGATTCAGGCATTCACAGGTAGGACACCCAGTTTTATCCAATTTGAAACCATGAGGACATGTAGTCGCACAACTGAGAATAGGGCAGGTCGATGTCTGTATCGATTGACAGATTGGTGTAGTTTTTGCAGGTACCCATGTATTCGGAATTTCAATACCAGTAATAGGATCAACGCAGAAACATCGTGCATCGTCACATTGGACTGTTTCGTAGTTTCCGGCCGGAGTGCACCTGGGCGTGTTTTGGAGAACGTACAACTCCCGCGAAATAGCATCATGGATGCATGGTGTTGTTTTTTCAGGATAAACACAAATCCTAGAACAGCCAGCTACACAACATCTTCGAAGGCCCCTACAATCTGCATCGACGGAGCATTCTGTGTTGCATGCTTGTGTTCCGCCGTTTTTCGGGAGACTTGGACATTCAGCAATCAATGGACTGATAATTTCTGAAAGTATTTTGTTTTGTGTTGTTTGTTTGAATGTTTTGTACCTTTATTAGCGGCAATTGCATCTACCCTAGGTCTTTCATGCGACGCAAGCTGCGACTGAAATGGATTCGGTGCATATGCGATACTGACGCATTTCAACCCGCACCCATCAAAGCAACACTTATCGGTTGAAGGACAATCGACATCGGATCTACAAACGGGGTAAATCAGCATGTTGAACCCTCTAAATCGGGCATTCTCGAATTACCTGCATTCCGCGGCACAATCGGTCAAATGCCGCGGCACGTGTGCCTCACACGAGCCTGCGCGAACGGCACTTTCTGGAGACGGACAGCAAAAGCCAAGCCCATTATAGCCGATCTGCAAACATAAGAAAACAGCTTAGTTTATTTGATGATGCCCTCCTTGACCAGATTAACTCTATGTTACTTGCGTTTGTTTTGGTACCGAATAGCCAAACCCTAATCGATGCTATTTTTCATGCCAAAAGTGACCCATAACTTGTCCATGCATGCCCGGCTGACCTCAATTTACACAAAAAATCAGGAATTTTGTGGGTTCAGAGTACAACTTTCGGCTGTAACGTTCAAAAATGTCAAAAATTGAAAGCATAGGTCAATTTTTGCAGTTTCCATCTCCCCCACATAGATGCATATGCATGAATATGCTTCTTTCTCCATGGGTGATGCCATGTCCGAAAATCGTCTTCGACAAGATGCCCATAACCTGTTTTTTCAACCATCTTTTGTACTAAAAAGACCTGTCGGCACGCATACTCAAATGCGCATAAGGAAGCATCCGAAAAAAAGTAATTTGCGTACTGCCCAAATCTCACTCGTAGACGCTCTATTAAAATACTAGTGCAGTAAGACTATGTATGGATGACGTCTTTTTTACCCAAAGCGTTGCCACGCTTCTTCACTGTTGAATGAAGATGAGTCGGATGGTAAAATCTTTTAAATCCGAACGATTATGTTGCAAAAATCGCGCGATTGCTGCCTTATTGACCACATCGATGGGGTGTTGTAAGTCATGTCGATAATCTAGTCGTCGGCAAGTCAATACCGCCGATGATGCGCCCCCGTAAAGAGAATACAATGGAACTGCCAGTTCCGGCGTTTCATACGTTTGAAACATACCTGATGACACCAGAAATTGGTCCAGCATTGAGTCGACTGCGTACACAATGCCGTCACGCCATTGGGCAAGGTCATGGGAAGTCCATTGTTGCATGGATTGAGCAGACCTAGAGCAGTTTACTGATAAGTTAACTCAAAGATAGAATTGAATAACATACACCTTGGGACGGGTGCACAAGGCGGTTGAGCACAATCAGGTTCAACTAATTGGCATTCATCGAATTTATTGGCACATCTGAAGCTTTCATGTTTTTGTTTTTTTCATATTTTCTTATAAGGTACTCACGTGACTTCATCACAAATATTTTTGCAGTCACAACTTGCTAGAGGGCATCCCTCGGTATCTGTAACCCATCCAAAGGGACACTTTTTTTCCTCACATTCAACGGGTTGACACAATCGTTGAGCTGTAATCCACACGCGATCATTATTTTTTCAAGGTAAACAAGACACTCATAGGGTCTTCACACTGCCGTAAAGAAAGTAACGATCATCAATCTATCCGAGTTAAAGTTAAAAATTGATGCACTTGAAAAGCAAGCTAATTGGAAAGGTACTCGTTGTACCGGTCAGTATGGGTCTATAGCCTGAGCTTTCTGAGTGAGTGAGATCCAATCACGAAAAGTGTACTCACATTTACAGTCCAGTGAAGGACGCTGATCAATTGACACTTTAGTGCCCTGAATTTCGATTCCGTCTCTAGTATTGACGCACCAGCAATAGACCTTTAAATTAGTGCGTCATCAACAAACCACATTTTTAAGAAAAAGTGACCAAAAACATACTAGATCACATTGGATGGTCGCAAAATTGCCATCGGGCAAGCAAGCCGGTATGAAACCATTGCTGAGGGTCCGAGCAGGAAGTCGTTCGACGGCCGAGCGCAGATGGATGCATGCTGCAATGTCAAGGTGAATGAAATTAATGAAGTTATGGATTCGAAAAAAGTTGTGAACACACTTGTAGCTCTTTCCGGCGCAGCGCAAACTCTGCCACAACCGGAATCACAACATTTCATGACGCCAGCACATTCACTATCATGGTTGCATTCAACTTCACAGTTTTTGTCTTTAAAGACGGCACTGGCTGGGCAGCTGCCGATTTTATCAATGGCCGCATTGAAGGCGACACTGTGGACTGATTCATGTTCTGAATAATGCCGAATTAATTTTAATAAGAGATTTGTAAGTGCTTACGGAATGAATTCCGTGCAATCGATTCAGCATTGTTCTTCGCCGAAATTGGTTGAATTGGAAGTGAACTTAAAATCGGTGATACCGCAACTGGCAAAACACATTCTCTACCACATCCATTTGCACAACATTTCATGTAACCACTGCAGTCTGAATCCAATCGGCACCGCTCAATACAAAGCCCACCGACAAGTTTCGGACATTCGCCAACGGTAAATGCCGCGCTTTGACGAATTGGAACACTTTCCCGCGGAGCTGAATATTGCTTTTTACTCGTTTGTTTACAAATATTGAGATGGTTCTGTTTTGGAGTGCTTGAATTAGCCGTGCTCTTCAGAACTGGGGCCGTGACAAAAGCCACTCATCAGAACAGGAGCTATTTCCGATTAACCGATTTGGCGACTTTGATTGATTCATAACCAGGAAAGGTAATGAAAAAATGCAAAACTTACCTAATTGCGACAAGCATTGAGCCGCTCCATTGATCACGGTACAAAGTTCTCCGCGGCCACAAACTTTGTTCTGCAAATTTGAGATAATAGGTATCTTTTACAGCGTGATGCATGAGTATCAATGGGTATCAGTTAATACTTACCAAACAGGGGTCAAGATGACAGATGCAAAGACAGGAGTTGTCCAAGCCCCAGGTAAAACCATACGGACAGTTCAACGAGCATCCGAGGGGTCGTGTCGGACATGGACGAGTCAAATGGGTCACGCTAGACCGGATTTGGCAGAAACAAGGCACAACAAGGATGAGGCAAACAAATAAGGCCTTTATTAATGACATATTGCCTTTGGCCCTGAGGGCACACCGGCCTTATTTACGACAAATGTTGAAAGACGACGGTTTTTTAGATATGGGGTTAAACGGACCAATGGACTCTCCGTCGGCCTCGGCCACGGATCACTGATGTTATAATTGGGTGTGGTTCGTGGTGGTCAGAGGCGAAGCGACGCGTGGATGAATTTTAGTTCAGGATTTAGGAGGGCACTGTCAAAAGAGAGTCACGAAACTGAATGACGCTGGACGGGTTAGTTCAGTTGTTTCGGAATTTCAGCGTAGTCAGGGCCCAACAATGCGACCAGCAAGGGGAGGAAGTCGACGTGAGCAGTTGCGCAGAGGAGGGAAATTACCGACACGGAGGCGGAGCCGGCCCTGCGCGATGATCCTTCGGCGCATGTTTGTAAGCTGTCGCCGCCGGCTGAAGTGACCTTTTTACGCCATTGAGGGACTTTATGGTCGGAAGTGGGACCTGGCACGTTTTATGTTCGAGCATTTTCTGAAATTAAATGCGTTAAACTTTCAATGGACAACTATTTTACCCCTTCCCACGCAAATATGAAGACAGCCAAAGATAGCATTGACGATCAGTGCTGTCAACTTGGATTTGACAAGCGCTTTACCTACTGATAACGTACCTATCACCATATAAGTGCATGAGACAACGCATATTAGCATCGGATTTAAGTTCAAAATACTACCGAAGACTATTTTAAACATTTTTAATTAACACAATTACAATTAACTTCAAAACTGCTAACCAAGTAAAAGAAACACCTCACAACATGTGTTTCGCCTGATTCAACCCACTTTGCAGCTTCGCTGCCTTTGTTGTATTATCAGTCCATATTTTGGTTGTTGTCAGCGAGTTTCCGCCTCGCAAATAACTGCTTGTTCTCTGGAAGAGAAGTGGCGCGATGCTTACCAAGAGGCGGAGTGACTTGATGGTCTGACCCTCCTGTGGTCCAAATCAGTGCACCCATCAAGGCCCTTCTATAAATTCGCGATGCTTCCATATCACTGTTGTCAGTGTGCCTGCCTGCTTGTGCTTGCCTCCTGGACAAAATGAGCATCTTTCTAGCGGATTACGACTATGAAACGTCGAAGCAGTGGTGTCGCGAAACGGAGGGATTCCTCGTAAAGGCGGTCGCGACGTATGTCTTCTCCATTTTTGCGATTAAGTATGTTATGCAGAATCGGACCCCGTTTGATCTCCAAGTTCCGTTGATCCTCTGGAATATCATTCTTGCTGTATTCAGTATTTTGGGCTTTGTTCTGGTAACTCCGACTTTCTTGAGGGTTGCGAGTCAGCATGGCTGGAGCTGTGAGTTTATAGATTCAAAGTACGGTAGGACTATATAGTATCTTTCAGACACATGGACCAACATCTCCGAACTCCAAACCGGTAGTGTCGCGGGTTACTGGACCTTCTTGTGGGTCGTCTCCAAGATCCCCGAATTCCTCGACACCATCTTCATCGTGCTCCGTAAGAAGCCCCTCATGTTCATGCACTGGTACCATCACGCTCTCACCGGCTACTTCGCCTTCGTCAACTACTACGAAGACAACGCTTACATGATCTGGGTGGTTTGGTTGAACTACTTCATCCACTCCTTCATGTACAGCTACTACATGCTCCGTGCCATCCGCTTCAAGGTCCCTCCCCAGGTTGCCCAGATCATCACTTTCGCTCAGATCATTCAGTTCCTGATCACCCATGCTGTCATGGCTCACCTCGCTTATCTCGTGTTGACCACCAATGGAAAGTATGCTGTCACTTTCCGTGGGTTCGCTATCGGTGCGTTCATGGAGGTCACATACCTTTTGCTGTGGTTCCGATTCTACTACAAGTCCTACTTGGCCGGCGGTGGAAAGAAGTATTTGCAACACCAAGAAAAGTTGGCTGCTGAGAAGCACGTTAAGACAAACTAGATTCATAGATTAATGTTAAAGCACATCAAAAACCAATAATGCTAATATAAAATAAACCAATGTGATAAAAGAAGACAATACTCGTATTTAATGTGATTAAGCTTCGGAAGAAACTGGAGCACGGGTCGGAAGGCCACGACTACCAGTCTTGGGAGGATTGTACTTTTTCTTCAGTTCAGTGATATTGTAGCCGAGTTCGTAGGTGTAAAAGTTCCGGACATAGTGAAGGAAAGACTTGTAGGCGTCGACGCAGGCTTCTTTCTCGCCAACACCGCTGCCATTGAAGGAGGCGTAGACGTCACTGGCCTCGGCATCTTCGAACTTCTCAACTTTGGGGTTGACCGCGTGGAGTGAGATTAGCACGAAAGCTGAAATATACAAAAATGAAAAGATTAACAATCAAAAAGGCATCTAACTTACATTCGGCAGTGCTCTTATGTCGGAAACACATGAACTCAAACTTGCCAATGAACTCAAAACGCCCCTTCTGCTTGAGCAACTGCACTTCCCGGATGATATTATTGGTATCCGGCGTGTTGAGCAAGTATTCCATCATATCCATAAGATGAAATACGTCTCTTTCGCTGATTCCGGGAATCTCTTTGACAGCTACCTTCGGAGCGTTCAGCGATGTAGATACTGGAGGTAGTGCCAACGAAAAGTTGTTACATTCCTGTGTAGTATTCCTTTCCTTCGGGACAATGTCAGCAATGATCTTGAGCATAGCATCAGCAGCTCGAGCCCTCGCATTGCGCTTGCTAGCGGCTTCTCCGGTGGTTTCATAACTGTCGATCGCACAAGTGACATGGAAGATGCGGCTATGTTGAGGGAGCGCATTGGCTGTGTCGTCATCGCAGGTGAATATCGGCTGTGGGAGAGCCTTCTGGCGGCACCTGCAAAACAATTATATGTAAAAGATCAATATAGGCAATCGATTAAAACGTACATAGTGATAAGCGAGCCGATAGGGTTGTCGCTTGTTTCTCCATGCTCACTGGCAATGTTGTCGAGCAAGGTTTGACTAAAATCCAATGTTTTATATATAAAAAATCACCGAATGAATCTCACATTGACTCCACCGCAAGCCGCTTCTCGACCATCTTCTCGAAATACGGAAAGTTTATCCAAAGGCTGTCATCTTCCAACAACTTTAGCATCAGTTTGCCCGCGGCAATGTGCTGCGACAACTTCTTCTTTGGCCCGATTCCTACACCTTCAAACTTCGGCCCATCGGGAAGGATGATAGCGATGGACGTCTTGAAGGTAGTGCCAGGTGCCTGATGAGGGTACTGATTAAACGCTTGGATTCTGAAACAAACAAAGCAAAAACAAAACGTACCTCTGCCGAGTTAGTGATGGGTACCACGTGCATCTTGGCCATGCCTTCATTTAGAATAGTAATCAGTGTCTTCTTCTCCATCTTTGTTCTGTTAAAATGAGCAAATTCAAAGGTGGAATACCGAATTGTATATATAAAAACAATTGCAGTTCAAAAAAGACAGCAGCGGCTCTTCCATTTGAACGAACTCCTTTTCAAAGTCGTACTGAGAGGACATCTGGGTTACATGAAATGACACTAGTGCAAAGGGGGTTGCCGAGATGCGACACATTTTTTCCCTGTGTTTTAAGAAAAACAATGTCGTTTTTTATAAGAAATGGGTTACAGCTGTTAACAATTTTTGTTGCATAAAAACAAACCATTTCTTCATTTAAAATATGGCTAATATGGCTAGGGACCGGCAGG
>KB454979.1:64618-77073 GCA_000341325.1 Panagrellus redivivus
ATGGCAACTGCTGAATGCTGAGCTATTAGGTTTTCTGATGAATTCTGCGCAGATTCAAAGAACACTACATAATAGATATATTTGTCGAAAAACTCAAATCTTCAGACTTTGATGGCACATTTCCGGATTTTGAGGGTATGGCAGCAGCTCAATATTTAGAAAAAATTTATCACTGACTTTGCTCCCTCCATATCCGTTTCAATTAGATGAAACAGTTTCTTTTTGAGAGTACATTTCAGATGGCATTACCCCCGTCTAACAGTACTTATTTTAGTATGATTCGTCCATTGACCTGAATTAAACTCCTTTTACGTGAACCGCGTCAGAGGCTTCTTTTAGTATGTCTCCAACACTGCCATTTACATAAATCCGTACCATATCTTCAACGGCTTTACCAAATGGCAGGCCGTTCGTGACAGGGCCTAGAAGGGGTATTCTGTTCGAATGCCGCCACCCTAAGTGTTCCACTTGAAGTCAGTCTTTCAATATGTTATAAATTTCCAATCCAGGTGATTCTCGATTTCTCGAAATAGACCCACACTGTTCTTGTCTTGTTGAAACGGTATTTTTGAACAGGACAATTTTAAAATACGAAAGCTGTTTATTACTTATTATAGTCCCAAAAATCAGTTGTAGCACAACACATTTTTTTCAAACAACTACGCACTCCAGTTTAAAAGCTATTATACTATTGTACTTTCAGAGAGTGTGATGGAGATACTCATGATGATGTTTGAAATACCTTTGGGACTTGTAAAAGCTTCGCCCACTGCCTGCCTTGAAAGGGGTGGAGCGAAGCATTTAACAGGAAAGGATTAAGCTTTCCACCTGTGGGTAGGCCATTGTGTCAGTGGCAAATGCGACAGCTTTCATGGCCGTGGCAACTATTACTGATATTATTTTCTAAATGTGCTGATAAAATTTTCGATTTATTGAAAGCTCCTTTAATACTGTAGGTCAATGTAAAAATACGGTAGGGTTTAGCGTCATGTGTCCATTGAAACATCATGAGGTATAACCTTACCGTATTTATACTTGATACTATGATTGGGTTTGTGAATAACTTAAAAAGTCGGTTTCATCACGAAATCCCTTCAAAACGCTGTTATTGATGCCGCGACATTTTGCTTTGGCTGAAATAAACGAAGCATCATTAGCTTCTGGTGTCCTTGATAGGCTCAGGTAAGTCACAGCTTCAATTGAAAAATGAGCAAAACTTATCGAATAGAAAAAATACATCGGCTAACCAATATTCTAAGAAATGCTTAGGTAGACTTTAGTCAAGAAAGTGTATTCTCCCTCCGCAGGAAGTGAACTAAAAACTTTACAGTAAAACGGTCGAAGCAGTTTAAAAAATTCGATAAACGTACCACTTCCTTGTGATTAATTAGGCATTAAACTTGAGAATTTGGAGCAGTGCAGTTTTAAAGCAAACTAATCAAATGTCAAGACTTGGGGCTATAAAAAAGTATCACGCCAGAATTCATCGAATTCGGCTAATTTAGCATTTTTAAAGTGTCATTATTTGCTGACACCGACAAAATGGTAATATAGGATGCTTGAAAAACCATAGTAGAGCAAATAATAACATTAAAGTGACGTCGTTGTCTGCATTTAGTTGTAACTTGCGTAATCGCTTCACAAAGTAGAAGTTTTTTCAACATAACCTTTCCAAATTTTTTAGCATGTAGTGTAAAATGTCTTTCCAAATTCCCCAGCTGATGACAAATTGCGTCAGATAGACTCCATCGCCCACATTCTTCAATGGTGACCCGACACATGACTTTTCTTTGTTTTTCACGTTTATCAACCATGTGTTTCGTCTCCTCCGTTAGCGTGAGCATGTGCACCCAAGGATACTAGGTGTCTGCTTTTGAAAAACACGAAGTGCTCTCAACGCTCGATCCGTCGCCTTTACGACCCTGTACTACTGATCTACGTTATTTCTTCACGTGTTCCGAGATGGCAAAACACGTTGTCCCATATTTCAATATTGACAAGTGAAAGAAAAACTTCCGCTTTTGAATCAAGACTAAACGAAGATTTATGTATGACTGGCAGAAAATGGTTTAATTTATGAGTTGCCTATTAAATGTGATGCAATTGGTCTTTTTTAAACCATGAGATCAGTCAAACCAAAACATTATTTGTCACAAACAAATATAAAAAGTTATTTTGATGGCGGTATTTTTTATAATGAGAAACACCTATGCAGAGACACGTGTAAACGGAATGGTATACCATCAAAATAACGAAAACAACATTGACCTGCACCAATGGTGGCGTGAGTTTTGATTTTCCGAACTGTGCTGCAAAGACAGTATTATAGCGACCTTGGAAGTATAACTTTTTCCGCATAGCACTGTGAGCAATCGGAACCAACTATATTTCACTCAATTAGTACTGTTTATGCGGAAAGAACGATGTGGGAAAACAATTCCAAATAGAAAACCCCTACGTGCTGATAGCTACTTGATTTTTAACCGAAATATTATCTTGCAACGCGTTGCTTGACCAAAGAGCAAACCCATCCACAATTGTGTTTCCCCAGGTTTTCGTTTTTTCCAAGTTATACATGTCCAAGAAGATGCACTTTGACAGGTACTAAAAATCCATCTAACAACAACTGTCCCGGGATACCTTTGATCGAAGTTTTTTTCAAAGCATTGTTGGGGGAGAGTGGCAATTGGCATGTCATCGAGTCCAGGAAATGAGTAATTACACGTTGGAGGCTCAAACAAATGTGAAATGACACGAGTTGTATGTAGTTTCGACATGAAGGTTTTTTGGTTTAAGTTTGTGCAAAAGATAACCCCTACGTTAACACCTGAGTTTTGACGCAACATTGTTGTGGACGGCGATATCTCGGTAAACTAAAAATAAACATCGAAATGGTCGGTTTCTGTGCTGAACTTTGTCCGATTATTTCATCTACAAACGCAATGTGACATCCTATGTAATCAGTGTGACCGTAACCTGATGTAAAAAGTAATTAAAAAACTAAATAAACCTAATAAAAGGAATGCGATCTCTTTGAAAACTGCTTTAAGAAACAAGTTTGGATCTCGTTCGATGTTCGTTCGTTTAAAAGTACAAGTTTTATGCAAACTTTGACATAACACTAATAGCATTTGACATGATAGTTTTTGTTGACTTTATACGTGATCAAGTTGCTTTAATCTTTAATGCAATTACTGTGGCTTGTGTCAAAGAGTTCATTGCATCCAACCAGAGTATTATATTCTCTTTATTTTACAGAATTCTATCTAATTTTTACATTGTTTTTCCATTTTTTCAACAGTCACGTATATAAGTGGAAGTCAAATTCTATAATTGTTATTGGTGGTCGATGTATAGATAGGCAAAAAGAAAAAAGGAAGAGGGGTAATAAAAAAGCGTAGGGTTCACGTGGATGGGTAATGTACTACCCAGTTGGTCGGAGCGGCGTGCCTACCGTAAACACAGATAGGGCGAAAGGTAAAGGGAAAAAAGACATGGACACCCGGGAGAAAGATATTTGGACGAAGCTAGTCATGACTTGTTCTTTATGATCAGACAGTTAGAATCAGAGTTTGTCTTGCCATTGTGGGTCGAGAAAAATAGGAACAAGGTGCACCGCAGGTGATCACGGTAATGATGCAAGACAGTGCAATGTGAAGGTCTTTACAAGTTGGCCGATACAAAACAATATAAGAAAAAGATGATATTGCTGAGATCGGACCTACAAACTCTGAGTGCCAACAATAGTCGACGCAGTGGGGATAAAGAAGACAGGAGAAGCATTGAAATAACAGATTCACAACAACCACGGGATGAGTAAGGCATGCTTTTAAAAAAAACACGTGGGGGTGCCAAAAGACTGACCCATTTTAGTGCTACGAACTATGTCAAATGTGCCTGCAATAGACATCGAACAAAACAATAGAACTTGAGGGTGTGAAGTAAGTCATGGCGGTGAAAACAGTTGAAAAAGAACCGAGAAAAACAAAATGATGGCGCGAATATGTTTGATTAAGTTGAGCACCGAGATTTACCACTTTTTTCTTCAATGCAAAAAGAATGCACAGTTTTGAGTAAGTTTGCGCGTATTCCAAGTATTTCTGTCATCAATAGAATGAAGTCGAGCCACAACCGAGTTCGCTACCGTACAGATTTCCGGCAAGTCTGTAGGGTAGTGTGCGTTATCACCGGTGACGCTCACCACATGACCAGTCAAAGAAAAAAGGCACAAGACACCGTATCTGATTCTCGTTAAGTTTTTTTTTCATATCACATATGTTGAGACGGTAAAAAAGGCCTAAATACTCGGTACAATTCTATTGGAAAAGGGTTAAAAACATCACAGCTATAAAAATGTTGAACAATAAAGAAGTACTCGCATTAAATTGGTACGACTACGAAGACGAAGAAAAGTTTGGACTCAAACAAGTTACACATAAAAGTTGGATAAAATGCGTTAGTATTGAGCAGTCAATTGGAGGATACGGATCATTATTACATTAGAGAATTATTTACACTCCAAATACAATGTATTGTCGATGGCAAAAGGCATTCATCGGTTAGTAAGAATATGACAAAATATGAAATAGACGGATGGAAGTTGACTATGAAAAGGTTAGACACAATAGGCACGGTTGGCATAACAATAGAGGAATAACATCGGTTATAGCATGCTAGACTTTCTTTTCTTAAAAAATATCAATGTATTGTATGCAAAGGCACACTACTGAAGACCCGTATTGGAAACGACTATACTGCCGCTTTTGGTTTGTAATACCCCACGTTTTGCACTCTCGAAAAGAAAGAAATTTCACAAAATTAAACACAGTTAGAAACTAATTAAAAAGAAAGTTTAAAATACTCTGAACAATGTAATCTCTATTGGGGAAGGGAGTACCGTACTTCAGACCCATGGATGTTGGATACTTTTTTTCGTTGGGAATTGGAGGCAAGAAATGACACGAGGGACCGGATAGGAGTGCCGAAGGGGAATGGCAAACCCGCTCGAGCGTTTTTAGAGACCTAGGCACATACAATGTTTTGTGGACGGAAGGATTTTCTACGGACTCTGAATAAAGGTTGAAATGAATGAAAAAAATAAGGAAAGGATAGTCCCTATTAGCGGTAACATGCCGCGAACACCGATTACCAGTAAGGTCCGGCGGTGCTCAGATTGCGCCAGCTGGCGAAACGGGTCCAGTTATCGTAGTTCATTCGGTAGGCATCGTCGGTATCCACGGAGAGACGTTGTTGGGAAGCAGCTGTTTCGGCTTGATGCGGCTTGATGGGGGTGTTTTCTGAGACGATGATGTAGTTCTTGCCATTGTTGGAGTCCCAGTGTTCGCCTTCATCGGTCGCGAAGCAGATGCAGAACTCAAGCTGGTTCACCTGGAAGATCATTGGCGTTATTTACGTGCTCACGTGTGCGCGTTTCCCAACGTCAACCATGATGTTTGTGGGAATGGAAAATAAAGTCAACATTAAAAGATACTTACATCGCCTTCATTCATGGGAATGTCGATCTCGAAAGCAAAAGTGTCATACACTTTTGATGATGACGCCTGGTACGTGGCAGGGCGATCAAGGTAGCTCTTCCAGCCATCGCTCGTAAATCGAACAAAGACGTTCTTGTTGAAGGCAATGTTACCAACCTGCAAGAGAGAACGTGACAGTAATAAACCAGTCGCGAATAGAAGTCTAATCAGTGCCCTAGCTTCAGAGAAACGTGAAAGCAATAAACGGAGAGCAAAAAACGAAACGTGCAGATGATTAAAGTATAAGTACTAACCTTGATGGTACCAAGCATTTTGCAATGATCGTTGCGCAACATAACATTCTCGAGGGCGACCTTGTTCTTTTCCAACGATTCTCTGAACTTGACGTACTCGCTGGCTGGCTGAATGAAACCAATCTTCCATGAGGCGTGCTTCTTGTTGTGGTACAGCTCGTCCTCTTCATCATCGGAAGAATCCTCATCTGCGGATAGGACAGCGCTGCTGTTGTGTTGACGAGCTTGGGCGGCAGCAAACTGCTTGGATGCCCGACGGTAGCGACGGATCACTGACGGACTGATTCTTGGTGGGATATCAGACGGCTCGGTCAGAATTCGGACGAGCTCAAGCGGGGCACCGCAATCATCGGCGAAGCGTACCGACTTCTTCAAGGACGGGAAGGCAACACGTGTGTCGTTGAAGGATTCGTCGAATTGGGTGCTGTCATTGAATTCGGTCACCATGTCATGCTCGCTTGTGTGGCCGCTGTCGGAGCTTGTGCCGGAATCATCACCATCAGAATCCGAACTGGGCTCCGGTTGGGATCGGGAGAAGACTGAAAAAAACAATGAACATAAGATAAAAGTAACCTAAGTCAACAGTTTTGCTTCATCAGCAAGCTAAGCACATTGCGATAGATCATAAGATCGATCACTACGCCCATAAACCAGTTCATTCCGTGTTTTGATACACACTAATGATCACCGGCACAAACAGTGTGTATCAAAGATAAAGAAAAACAAGAAAAAGTACTTACATTGCACCTCGTCGTGGCCGTACACGTTCTTGTGAAGCACCAGCATCTCCTTGATCAATACACCGGACGGTACCTTGAAGTTCAACTTGTTCAATCCAGCCGATTCACTCTGTGACCGGACTTTAAGCGCGCTCGGTAGGGCAATCCCGTGACAAAGAGGCAAGGAAGTCGCACGAGGACCTTGCGAGGTTAAAAAGCCACAAGTCGAAGGTGCCGAGTGTGGGGTAAAGGTGCCACTATCTGATGTCGGTTGCCAGCAGGGAAAGCCCTTCATGTTTGACGCCCGCACATATTCCATACTACAAAGCAGTAGCTGTTATGATTGGGGTAAAAAAACTTTCTTCACAGCGAAAAGGATCGGAAGGGGGCGTGGCAGGTAATGTCGGGCGGGGCAAAGGGAGGCTGGTAACAGAAGCCGGGATTCATGTGAAAAAATATGAAGAAAGAAAAAAGGTGCAGAAATGGTGAAGCAGGTGGTGCTTATTTAGGCTATAAAGATGATATAATTGTAGCTGATGGCTTTGTACAGTGTTCTAAAGACAAAGGAAATGAATAAAAAAACACGCGATTGTAGATCAAAAGAGAAAACAGAGGTCACAAATTGGAGTAAATAAGTGGAAAAAACTGGAAGAAAAGTGATAGATGGCAGTAGGGAAGGTACATTTTTGCAGAGAGTACTATCTAGGCAATGCAAGCGTACTAAGAACGACAAGTGTGGTGCGTTTTCAGCTGATGCACTCGAATCGAACGACGCTGGCGGGCCGTGGTTATACGGTGCAAACAAGGTATACATGGCGCTTGGCAGATTTCCATAGTGATAAGATACTATCTATCGAACCACCACAATTGGATCAAATGGGGTGCATTTGCGCACGAAAACGTATCCCTTTGAATGAGGAGACTAGGTGTGCGTGATTTTCGCTAGATCAAACTGCCATGCCGAGGGATTAGAGGAAGGAAGAAGGCCGTTGTCGTCCGTCTGCCATGGCCCAGGTAAAAACACAACTAGAGGTCGATCGTTGTGTGAGGCAAGCAACAGGGTCGGCCTGTTCGGGTTATGCCGAAATGCCAGCAGCAAGGAAAGTAGTGCAGTGCACTGGGGCACATGCCTGTTGCTGTCTCTGTCGATGAACTTGACGATGTAGCAAACGGCGGATAAGCGAGCTATGGAGGGCCCGGGCCGACCTCAACTAAGACGTGGCAGCAATAATCACACTCGCATCGGCACGTATGTACACATTCCCAGTTGTGATCTATCTACACCTACATATATATCATTATGAGTATACGATGCACTCGGACAAGTCATAAAGCAAGCGTTAATCGTCGCCGTGTATCCCTTAACTAAACAAACAATACAAGCCGGTTCAGTTCAAAAGTCGAAAGACGGAGAACGGGGCGGCAGATCGTTCCCTATATCATCAGAGCGATCGCAAATATCGCTGAACCAGCTCATGTGCCGCGTGCACGGCAACCACATAAGGGAAGATCAATGATGCGGCTGTGAGACGTGATGGGTGCTCGCGGACTGCCGGCAGAGGGGGCCGGGGAGAGCTACCACAAGGTGCCCCAAATAGTGATATTATCAGAAGGACCGGCTACCCCTCAGTCTATCACACCCCACCCCCTAAGGGCCGTCTTTGCTCGCCGCCTTCTCGTATCGCCTTTTTCCGCAAGACAAACTGTGTCCGTCCACCAGTAGCATATGCACTCATAACAATCACGTGACTGCGCGACAGACTATTGCACCAACGTCACGTGGATTAAAGCTGGCAGCGGTGCCCCCCGAAATGCAGGTTATCAAAGAAGCTACGCTCAGGGTATCGGGAATTCCTGCTCATGCGGGGCAATGTTGCTCTTTCTCAGCGTGAAAAAATTGGTGTTACCTGGCGTCGCCGACCGGATAGACAACGTGCAAAACGAGCCCAGTAGCAACCCTGGCTATCGTTGGAGTGTTTCCTATCGTAAACAGGGTCAATTAGGGCTAACGGAAAAATGATAGCTAAAAAGTCGACCTTAAAACATGCTGAGTATGCACCTAATAAAATGACTTAACGCGCGGCGATCACCACCATGTGAAAATGTTATTACTAGCTAAAAAAACAAAACCGTGCTGACATAGGCTGTTTGATGGGTTATCACTAATCTAGGAAGACAAGTTCTATCGGACCATTATCCGGGCAGAAATGCTTGGCGACGTAGTTATTACTCCCGATAGGGTGATAAGTATTATGTTAAAAAAGTTGGGGGAGTTGAGAAAAACGTTTTATTGTTTTTGCTTATCAGAAGTTCGAGCCGTCCGAGTCCAAAAATGAAAGACTTTTTCTTGAATCAAGACTATCGGATCCAAAACGCTTTTGTTTTGTACACCCACCGATCGAGTAATGATCATCCCATTTTCGCTCTATCAGCATCAGACGTCAAGATAGGCGTTAGCCCAAAATAACAACCATCATATCGTGGATAAACATGATCATCACGCTACAAATCGGCTTTTTTCATCATTCTTCTAGAAATGTTGCGTGAAATAAACAGCCGTTAAGGATGGGATTACGGTCAATGGAGCGAACAAATAGGAGCCGCAGCCGCACCACCACGCAGTAGTGCGTGGATTACGGTAGTCACAAGAAGCGGCGGCGGTCGGTCGCATCGACCCCGGCGTCCTTTAATCACCGTCGTGAACGTTTTTTGAAAGACCATGACCAGAGTAGTAATTGTATCTTTTTAATGATTTAATGATGGAGGCGTTGGATAAATGGCTGTGACGATTTTCTGTGAAACAACTTTGAAATGAAAAGTATTACCCCACCCTTTCAGACGGGGGGCAAGACAAACAAAGAGCTATCACACTCTACTCAGTGTATTTTGTTCTCGTGAGCTGCAAACAAGAAGCAAATCAAGACACTCGTTACTCGCAACCCTAAGGCAGGCCCAGACCCGGGAGACACGTGCTCAGCGACTCCGAAAGATTGGTGAACGAAACGGCGACCCTCACATGTGCACATGATTCACGTGTGAAGCAATCAGGGGTGCTTGTTCATATGGCGGTATAAGTATCAGTTATGGGCGATTACAGCAGATTGGTACCCCTCTTTTTGAAGGAATAACACAGTTTAAACGGAAACAAACGTCAACCTGTAATCACACGCTGAGCACCATGTAGGCTGTGCTGCCCCCATATTGTGTGCAGATCGCTCAGCGGGGTGGATTGGATGCTTTTCACGTTTCGGGCACGCCCTAAGGGTAAAAGTAAGAGCAAAAACTAGAGCCAAACGCTAGTACTTCATTGGGCGACTAGAATAGGGAACAAACGCATCAAACCTTTGTTCCAGTGTCAGCAAAAAACCCAAAGGTTGTCATTTCGATTTGCTTTGATCTTTAGCTTCGCCTCAGGGGTTGTTCTTTGGGAGTGATGCAACCCATTGCCGAAACCCGCAAAAACCTCTACTGATGGACGAGGAACATTAAGAAAAAGCAACTTTTTCCAGAGGACTTCCATCAAGCTCAAAGACATTACAAGGGCCAACGATCGCTGCCATTCCAAACTAGCATCAACTTGACGTTCGAAGAGCCCTCCCAAACCGACAGCGGTAAATGAAAAAATAACATACTCTCATCGGGGGGCTCACTAAAAAAACATGCCTTCTTCAGACGCCAGATCAGTTTGCTGACATAATGCATCAATCAGATGTGATAAAATTTAATTAGCTACGGCGGTAACGAATACGTGGAAACTGCCGCACGTAAAAGGTCGTTAGACTCTTTATTGGAGTAGTTTGCAGATCTAACGAGTTCATGAGTGCTCTTGGGCAAAGATGGATTGCAACTTCTGTACACGAGCCAGCATCTTTAGCGTTTTTTGGTCAATGCGTGCGTGGCAGACTTGAAAATGATTGATTTCAAGGTAAATAAACGTGTTGATAAATAGCAAAACAAAGGCCCGCCGCCCAAACCCCGAAGTCAACAGATGGCTTATTCTCGAAGCTACCGTGTTCAGTAGTTCAATTTTTAGTTGTTTTAAGAAAAACGTTTACGACCGACGCAATCACTTCCTTATCAGAATAAAAGGTATTGAGTTATTATAAGGACACACTATTTTTTAGGAAGAAATTGATAAGAACCCGTGAAAGGGAAAAACAACTAAGCTTAAAAAAACCAAATGAGCCTAACGTTTCAAAGCTCGCGATATCGTACTGCGATAAAAAAGTTTTTCTTTTCGATCAACTTGACGGGAATTCATATGGCAGCTGGAACAGAAGAACATACTTTAATGTCGGGAAACACCTATCACCTGCATCCAAATTTTTGACTTCTTGATTTGTGGCGGCAGAAGCTTCAACGTTGGGGAAACAGTTTAAAAACTGTCAATAGTGATTAAATCTAATGAAAACACGAGGGTAAGAAAAACAAATAAAAATATGCCGACGTAAGTAAATAGGTAGCGCAAGGTGATGGATGACGGTGCTGAGAGCGAGGTTGAATACGACCCATGCCGGCTCTGTATTTCCGAGTGATGCAGTACTAATTGTCTTTTCTTTGTTGTTTGAGGTGCTGTTTTTGCATGGTTGCCAAAAAAATTGACACAAAGATTGGTTGATCAGTGAAAACATGGGTTTTTTGCCCAGTTTGCAGAATTTTAAAAATGCTACTTTTCAATATCAAAAAAGTCGGATGTTAGCGTAAAATAATTGCTTTTCTCCCCACTCTGATCAACGTGAAACATGCGTGATCATTGGCCATTCTGATGCACCCGTTATTCGCATGCAATCATGAATATAGTAGAGATCGCTTGGTGCGCCTCGCCCTGATGAGCAACAAGACACGTTGGATGCGACTCTATAGGTTAATTCAAGAAAGAGAAAAACAAAGCAAAGGTTGAAGAGCACGTTTTTCTTTCGGGTCGGATCATAAAAAGCGGCGCCGATCGCGTTGTTTTGCAAGGGGAAAGAATTCAGGGACATTGCGGGTTTTTTTGAAGACGTCCGCGTTCCATTGAGACCTTGATCATATCAGTTCAGAAGCTTTTCCGAGTCGCAAGCATGATGCAAAAGATCCGATCCAGAGTGGAAATGGAATGGGGGCAAAACGGATAAATGGCCGATTGCCAGTCCAGATAGATCACCGACTGAAAGGTGTGGGATCCAACTAATCTGATCGGGGTTCCTCGGTACGATTGACACTGGTAGGCTTTTCGCTTAATTTATCCGCCTTCAATGAGGGGAGGCAGGAGAGTGATTGCGTGGATGACACGGGTTGTTCCTCCGCCTAGCACAAAGAGTCAGTCTTTTTTCGCGGACCGGGGTTAGTCGGGATTTACCCAGTGCCGCAGGGGTTGGTATGCCGAGGTCGTTCATCAATGTAAATGCAATGTCAGTTGGCAGAAAGAAAAGACATGAGTTCACGTGAACCAAGTGGAGCCATCTGGTAACTTCCTCAAGGAACACCCAAAAATTATTTTAACGTTTTGCAAGCGTGGTCGTTCATCTGTGCTGATCTCGCACTCACGAGTCACTGTCACCAAGAAGCTAATCGCACGGAAAGAGTTCATCATGGCTGTAAAGTGCTCTATGGGTGTTCTCACAAGAAAGGGGAGCTCCTTGCTAGAGTTTTAACGCCCAAAGTGATGAAGCCGCTCACATGATACATTACGATCGAGTGCAAAGCTGGACGTAAAGGGGGGAAAAGATCGCCGGCGTCGCTGCCGTGTCGACCCACATGATCTGCACGTTTCAACCCTACGGCGAGACGCGGAGCCCAAAAAGCAAATGCAACCAGCATTTTGCAACATTTAGTAGCGGACAGCAACGAGGCGAAGGCCGTCATCGTCTTGCACCATCAAACAAGGTGCACGCATGCTGAGCATGAGCACCAGGGCCGTATGCAGGGGGTTGCATTTGGTTGCGCCGCAACCATTGGCACCCTTGCAA
>KB454979.1:77083-117264 GCA_000341325.1 Panagrellus redivivus
AAGAAGCGTGTTAAAGGTGGAAGGTGAGAGAGCGTGGAAATTTGGAACATGCCTGGGCACATTTTTCTCGAAATAAGTGACAAAGACAGGGTTTTGTAGAAGTTTGGGAACAACAAGAGGTCTTTTTATGGACATGTTTACAAGGAATAGTGATTTTGCCATAAATCAAAGACTAGGAAAGGGAAAACCGGGACAGGAGGTCGTTATCAGGAAAACAGGTTGTGACATTCTTGGGAGTTTTGGACACTGCGAAATCGGTCTAAAGTTCAAAAAAACAGCTTTGTCATGTGATAAAGTCAAATTTTCGAGATAAAAACAAAACCAAAACATCAAATTGACACCCCAAAACTGTGTTAACAACGATTTCTCCCCAGCTTCTCATTATTTTGTTGTTGTTTTCCATTAAAATGCGCTCTTTTTTCGTTTTAGAATGTGACGACAAACGGCAACGGGACTCAATTGTTGATGTGCCATCAATTCGTCCCAGTTAAGCCGCTTTCTTAGTTCCCATCTACTTCGCATCATGATACAGCTATGCTATTTCTTTCTCTCGAATGATGAAAACCATCTCCGGAACTCGGGGGTCCAATTTGAGAATTGGACCGTCAGTGAGTGCATCCGTTCTTTGCTTCGATAGCTTTTTTACACATTGATGAGACCAAAAATAAGAACGGCACTCCAGAAGACGAAACAATTTATATGCAAACACGCGGACATTGCAGATTCGAAACACCCCTTCGCAAAAAACAGCTATCTTAACTTAATGCCATTCTGGGTTGGGTTCTGACATGTTGGCGTTGTAAAACAATGCCAAGTTCAAGCTCAAACGGAAAGGGTAAACCCATTGGAACTTGGGAAGGGCATTTCCTCAAGGAAATGGAACTATCTATCTTATCTAGCATACAAATTTATATTTAGCGCCTTAGAATAAGTATTTTAAGCGCTATTGTTAAACTTTTCAATGTAAAAAGGCAACCCACCAAGATGTTTATACACATTCGAACTAAAATTATTGTTAGTCGTCGTAGTTGTTGTCGTTTTTGTGTATCCAGAAGCACCACCACGACCTCCCGGGCTCACATTATCCACTTTTCGACCATAACTGCCATAGGTATCGTAATCCCGAACATTAGTCGGCGAAGCAGAGGCATTCCGAAGCTGGGATTCCATGTCTTTGATGAGTTCGTCAACTTCGTAGGCGGTGGCGGTCGATTTTGTGGGGGTCTGGCGGGGGGTTTCGAAGAGGCGTTTTTGGGTGGGGGCGGTTGTTTCCTGTAATTAGTTTTGGCTAATTATTGCTTTTGAGTCGCTTCAAACATGCTAAAACTGAAAAAGCATCATTTCAAAGTTCGAAAAAAAGTGAGTTATTTGTCATTGTTGTCCGACAAAGACCGTGGGATTAGTGGAAACACACATTCCTGTCGTAAAGATCGCATTTTTAGCGTTTTTCAAAATGTTTGCAACTAAGCCGATTCACGAAAATCGAAAGAATACTGCAAGAAGACAAATTGATAAGGCTCAGCTCTTACTTTAAACGCTTTACAGAAAAGAGGTTCAAAAACTGCCAAAAACAGCCCAAATTTAGCTTGCCAAACCCGATTAATCTCATCTCAATTGCCCAAAAACCGCTTCAAATCATTCAAATTATGTTCAAAGATTGCAATTTCCCATGTCGAAACTCCTTTTTTTGCCAATCTCATTTACTCCTACAGCGCCCATTCTAATTCGGTTTACAATTGTCAGATAAATCACGTCGATGCTTACTGCTTCATCCTTCGAGCAACATCCGTCCGACAAAATGCACCCCTTCCGACCGACGTCAATGTACACGTCTTCGCCATGACTTCCTCGACGTATCGGACATAGGACTTGTTGCCCTCAGGGCATAAGCAACTTTTTTTCTGTTTCAGTATTTCAGAGTTTCGGAGTTTCAGTATTTCAATGTTGGGGTGATGCTCATCAGGGTATTCTTCTTCTGGTTCGGGACCATCGTGGAGCCAAAAGCAAAAGTTGACCACAGACCATGCCGACGAAGAAGTCACTCGGGTTAACCAAAAACAATGTGTCTCAAATTTAGGCGCCCCCAGGCCAGCCAAGCAAAATGGGCGGTGGCGACGACAGCAAAAGTAATACTACAACATCGGGTTTGGTGGGCTTCTTGTTTTTTTAGATGCTTTTGGGGTATGCATTCCGAAATAGCATAGACGTATCTCACAGAGAGGGCAAAAGTTGCATCACAAAAGTATAGAAAAAGGGCGTCATATATCCCCAAAGGGCATGAAGCTTCTGGATATCGCGATATGGATAAAATCCGGGAATGAAAGATAAAATCCAACCCAAAAAACGCTTTCATTAAGTTGAAAGCACGTTTTACGCGGTTAAGACAACTCTATACTGCGAAGGAGAAGACGTTGGAAGCAACAACGGCACGCAAAACAGATTCCAATCTTTTCAATTTAAAAGCACCAGGAACAGAAGACAGACGGCACTTGTCAGCAGGAGAAATTACGCTTAACTCTGCCCGGGCAAGTGGAGTTTGCTTTCTTTGAAACGCGGAACTTTTGAACAATAAAGCCTTTTAAAAAAGTTGAAACGTAAACACTAACGTTGTAGATTTGGGCGACAGCCTCCGGCGGCAGACGCTCAGGCAGGTTGGATTGTTGGAATTGGTTGGCGTACTTTTGGCGGCTTGTTAGGGCTGAAAAAGTTGAAGACAATAAGTTGTTTTAAATTTGGATTTAAAGAAGTAAAAATAACAAAAATCGGTTTTACACTTTTCTGCCCCATTTTTGGTCCCGCCACGAATAGCCTAATTTTGGGTCATATCGTAAAAATTTTGACTCAATATTGTCAAAAGGGTGTTTGCAAAAGTGGAAAATGAGAAATAACAGAAAACTACAAAAAACAGATTTTACACATTTTCGCCCCATTTTTGGTCCCGCCACGAATTTGCCTATTTTGGGTCCTAACACGAAAATTTTCAAGGGGATGGTTATAAAAGTAGAAAAAGCATACTGGAATCGCGAAGCTCTTCCGCAAAATTGTAGGCTTTCGGGGTCTTGGAACGAACGTTCGTTGTTGTCTCCGAAGCGCCATTGATGTTGCTTGTGCCATTGTTGAAGGTTCCCACGGGTGTTTGGGTAGCGTATTGATGGATGTACGATTGCGGATTTGACAAATATGAATTTGCCCCATTGGGTGAAACTCTTGTAGCCGATGTCGGTGGCGGCACTGATGGAGGCGGCGGGGGCGGATAATCAGGAGGCGCAATTTCACTCGTCAGTTTTCCATTACCAGTCGGAAGGTTGTTAACACTATTCAATGTCGTTGTCGTCGAAGAGGAAGAATAATAACCAGGAGCATTTACAGAATTTACATTTACATTGCTAGGATAGTTGTATGTCGTCGATGAAGAGTAAGAAGAAACTTTGTTGTTGTTGTTCCCGGACAGCAGGGGACTCACATAGCCGCTCCCGAGCTTGGGCAAGGTCGCCGTCGAGGCGATCGTGCTCGAAGCCCAGGGACGGGCATTGCTGCCCGGGTTGCCGGCGGTCCCGCCTAACGGAAGGGAATATCCACGTAGCTCACTGCTCGGGGCAGATGCGTCGGAATGAGGGTTCGCTGCATGAAGCGTCGCTCCGGAGCGATCGACTCCCAACGGGCGTAGCTCCGGGTCAGACGGCCGATATCCTGCAGCAGGTAGCTGATCCGATCGTCCCAGTAGTTGTTCTGGTTCAAATGATAGTAGCGGTTCACGGTACTGGGTCTTGCGCAGATTAGCTGCTGCGTGCTGGAGTGTCTCAGGGTGTATGTTGGCAAGCGGAGATCGGTTCGGCGTGTTGCCGGCGGCACGAACGCCCCCGACGTGCTCACGATTCGCTGGTGCCCGTTGGCGAACTGCCAGTGTCTTCGCCTGTAAAATGGTCAAAATCAATCATTCATGTACCAGAAAGTTTTTATTTCACACATTTATAAATACACTTTTGCCCCAATTTGGGTCCCACCACGAAAAGCATCGTAGACGCTCTTAAGAACTTTAAAAATATTTCATTACGTTTTAGTAGCTTAAAATAATGTAAAAACCGTTTAAAAGTGATAAAACTGCGATTTTTGTGTTTACACATTTTTGCCTCAATTTGGGTCCCGCCACGAAAGTTGCAATAAAGCCTAATTTGCACTTTTTAAAAAGCTCATTAAAGTTATTTTAACACTTACTAGCAGCTCAAAAAACTTAAAACATACGATTTTAAAGTTAACATTGCTTTTTTCCGTTTACACACTTTTGCCCCAATTTTGGTCCCGACACGAAAATCAAAATAAAGGCTAATTTGCCCATTTTAAAACCTTTTACAACCATTTTGACACTTACGGGTTGCTGTAGAGGGGGTGGAGGTGGTGGGGCGGGTGGTACGGACGTGCTAGCCATGAGTCGTCGTTGATGGTGGCGTCGAGGGCTTCAATCTGGGCTGCGCGACGGATGTCCGCGTAGGAGTGACTTCGCGTCCTGAAACGACCTCAAATGTCAACACCCATCGAATACGTCAATCTCGGCATTTCCAATCAAACGATTTATGTAAATAAGACAGACAATCAAGCTAATATCCAATTACCCGTTTACTCCATCGATAAACCCAAAGAATGCCCAAAATGCAACCCAAATCAAAAAAACTTGTTAATATAAGCGGAAACCACACGGAAGACAAGAGCGGTTTAGAAAATTCTCTGGAAGAAGGGAACGGGGAAGAGCATCAAGCAAATCCATGGATGCGGATGGGTGTCAGGGCGGATATCGCGAGACGGCTCTGACGCGTTAACAACTCAATCCATCAAAAGATGGGAACGGGCGCCTCCCGCGGGCTAGAATCGAAAAGATCTATATTAGGAAGTTGACTAGGCAGGCGACTGCGCGGGTTTCACCTTTGAAACATGAACATTATCCGAATTTGAGGCAGGCTGGCAGGCGTTAGGTGACAACCGATGCACTTGAGGATTATTAAGGGCTATCGGGGATGTAATTTTCTAATAAGGGATCAGGAAGGTGTCATTTATGTGGTTTTGACAAACATTGCAAATTGATTTTGGTAAAAAAATGTTCCACTTTTTGAATATCGTAGATAGGAATGTCGATAACGTGGATAAAACGTATCAAAACACAATTTTGTAGAAAATCGTTTAATTCAACACCAATTTGAATTCCCAGCGAGCCGATGAATTTCTGCCCCCGAAAATAATAAACCCAGACGGTCCGAATCATGCATGCGCATTCCGATAAAACGAAAATAGGCAAAATACATCAGACCTATGTATGCGTGCCTACTTTTCGGCGATGGATGGTTGGAATTCCGCCTATCTCCCCTCCAGCTGTTGTTTTTCACATCAGTTACACGAACGAACGAACAACCAAGTCATCCGAACATCGACCACGTCAGGAGGCGTGATGTTGTTCGATCGGAACACTGTCTCATCACCCACAGTCGGAGCCCCGGTTGAAGCGAACGGAATGATGTCTGTCTGTGTTGTTGGGTTTCTTTTTTGTATGAATCAGTATGTAAAAATATTGTGAATTCGAAAGAGTGAAAGTAGGTAAGGTCTAAAATAACACCATTCGATCGTTATGGCGGCTTTTTTGACGGTTTGAAGTAACCTTGAACCCCTGGGATGCTGACAGTGTGACACTGTCACGATCGGAGGAAGAGGTGGTGAACACTTTTTCACACGCAAAACCCCAATAAAATTCAAATCAAACTTCCCAGCAACGCCTGATCGATGTTGAGGTGGTGGGAGGAAGCAAAATAAAATCAACTACCCCTACAGAGGCGTCAAACGACGGCGCCACACCAGAGGCAAATTGAATCTGATGGCGGCGAGCAGTGCAGCGTTGCAAGGAAGACGCCGACAAAAAATGAGCAAAACCGCCCGCGGGCAAACAGGTCGACGCCGACAAAAAACACGCATATATACAAATACAGACGTGTGGAGTCGAGTAGCAGTGCTGCGTTAAGCCTGCCTCGAGCCGAGCGGATTATGCCGGTGATCTGTCGGCGCGCTCTGTTTGGCCTTTTTTTGACGACTTGACTTCTCGGAGAAAAAGTGAAACTTGCGTGCTTTAGATGGTATTATACGTCTACCGGGCCTTTAAGGAAAAGTCACAAAACAAAAAAGTTCAACTTCAATGTCGGTGAAGGTCGCTTTAAAATTGAAAACAAAAAAAAGCAAAAACATAAAAATTTTGTTAAAAACAATCGAAAAAAAAGATGAATCACAAACCAACAGCAAGGTCAACAAGCACAAAGACCAGCATTTTCAATGTTTCTAAAAGTTAAAACTGAAGTGAAAGACAGTTTTCAAGAATTGCCCAACCAAAATCAAAAGATGCTCCATTTTAGCCATTGAAAGGTTGTCCAATCCTAAGGCCATCGTAAAAACTATCAATAAGCACTAAACGACGTCGTTGGCCACAGCCGTCTCACTTTTGCATGGCTTATAGCGCAAGCTTTGTCTATCGCCATGTGTCTCGACAGTCCAAAAAGTACACAAAAAGGAACCGATTTGTTATCAGTTTTGACCGTGTAATGTGCTATTATAAGCCGCTTTTGACTGACCAACATAAAAATTTTATCGGTTTGAGTTTTGAGCTATTGTGTAAACTTCAAAGGGGGCAAAAACATAAACATGTCCACTCGGAAGTAATAAAATAACTCTACAAATAGTCAAGACAATATTCAAAAACGGGATGGATACTATTTTCAAACCCAAAATTATCAGTCAGCTTAATCATTGATCGCTTAGTGAAAACCAAGGCAAGACTCTGTTTGTCCACCCATTTGCCCTGAGGCCCTGAGGGGGTGTATCACTAAATAAATTTTCGAGAGGACACTCAGAGGGACACGGAAAAGTGTTACGGCTGTTTTGCGGGTCGCTAAGCAAGCGATTTAAGTCGGGTATAACCGATGGGCTAGTTGAGTATGGCTAGAGTGAAGTAAGTGTGAGTAAGCGTCGTCCGATTGCGATCAAGCCAGTCAATAGGTTTGTCCGGACTTGGTGGGTTAGACGGATTTTCAACGGATAAACAAAAAGCCAAGCCAAAGGGCATTGATCAGATTTCAACCAAAATTGCCACCAATGCAGACCATTTAAACAAAAATTGCACCATTTAGTCAGTCGGCAGACTGTAGACTGTAATTGGAGGTGTGAAAACAAACAATTAATAGACCTCCGGAGCGTTGCAGTCAATTAAATTGACAGTGCATGCAATTAAAGCAAGGCTATTGTGACCTTTTGGGCTTTTAATAACACCGTTTTGCACGCTAAACTTTGACAGGCATTGCATTTTGAAAATGTTGGAGCAACAGACGTTTGGAATTCTAAAACTAGACCAATGATGGCGCCACTCCTTATGATGACACCCCTATGATGATGACTATGAAGCCATAATAGACCGACTGAAACATGAATCATGCGAAAACCGGGGCGGACAAAAAGGTCTGCTCCGTCAAGGCCGTCATCGTCAGCGATCCTGTTTGACACCTTTTTGCCTTTTCGATTTTTCGGAACAAAAGCCATGGTTTCAAAGCAAAATAATCGGATTAGACAAATTTGGGGTACAATAGAGATGACTGTGTTAGTTATTTTACACGTTTTTTTGTTGTTTTCAATGCTAAATATCGATTCAATTTGCAACAATAAGTTTTAATTCGAATGCTAATTAGGATTAGAATATAAAAACTTCAAATGATATGTCCACTTTTTCAAACTTCAACTTGCCTCGGAAGCAGGTACTGCGGCAAGGGCGACAGATGACTCATTTAGACCGCCTTTGGTAGATTACCGCTCAACGGATTATGTTAGATCCGAAGTTTGGAAGAAAATCAAATTTCCTGCAAATTAAAAGGGATCAAATTGTATACACGTCGCAACTTTGGGAACGTTTAACGCTGTTTGAAAGCTTTCGAGATGCCTACTATGCTGTCCCTGCAACCCCGGAGGCACTGATCACTAACGGCTGTTTGCAAATTGTGTCTATTGCCATGCTAGAGTGGCAGTGGAGAGCAGTTTTAGCCTTGGCTGTCCTATGCCATCTCCCAGTTCGTGTTGTGTGTCCATGTTTTCTCAGGATATCAGTTAAGCTTGGCGATCGCTTTTGCTTTTAGTTTTTTAGCGGCCGAGATCGACGGCTGCCGCCTACGTTGGACAAACGTGAAGTGCCTGGGGGCTTTTTTGCAGAATCGGAAAACGGCTTGAGACTGGCTGGGTGTTATTTTATTAATGGAAGGCCACATGCGTCCGGTTATGTGAAAAGTGTCCATGAGCATCTGCTGGACGATCATAATGCAATTATGAAGCCTCTTTCAGTGAAAAATGTTTGCAAAAACACATTAATTTTCAATAAAACAGCATTTAGACAAATATTACATCTTTATTAGCAACTTCCAATCACATGTGTACATTAATATTACATTTTTGGTCCCGACACGAAATTAGAATACACAAACGCATCTCAAACAAGCCCATTAAGAATACGCATGCGACGCTTCTCACAGAGTGTCTGTTCCTCCTTCAATTGCTCGGTGATCTCGTTAAGCTTACGCTTTTCAAGGCTGTTATTGATTGAAGCGCAACGAGACGCCTGAGGGCAGCAGCCTTCAACCACGGTGCACTGTTGCTTCAACTCACGAACGCGAGAATAGCACTTTTCGGCGTTTTCGATTGTCTTTTCACGGGGGATTTCCTTGGTCGTGAAGACTTCGCTGGCAACCTTCAACATGCGTGTGGCTTGGCACTTTTGAAGGGCTTCATTGCTGATTAGCGGAGCGGCCGATTCACGAATGCAGGCCTCTTCTTGGGATTGGGTGATCTGGGCGAGCATGGTGAGTTGACGCTGGGATTCGGGATCGACGGATTCGAGGCAGCGGTGTTTGACCTTGCTGTCGGAGACGTTGGAGTTGGAAAGGAAGAGGGAGCGGAGGGCGAAGTCGGTGATGTCGTAGAGGAAGTTTTCGGGGGCGTAGCGGGTGTCACAGAGGGCGAGTTGAGCCGAGACGACGGCATTGCATTCGATGAGGTTTTCGCAGTAGACGGAGCTCAAGGCCTGGTTGGCATCAAGAGGGACGCTGAAGGTAGATTTGGGGGTGGACTTTTCTTCTTCAGGTTCATATCGAACATCAGTCTTGGCAGCAGCGGCACGGATCGGGGCCGGGGTAGGGGGCTCCGTGGTGACAGTCGTTGCGGGAGGTGTCGAAGTCGTGGTCGGTGCCGTGGTCGTCGGCGCCGTGGTCGTCGGTGCTTGAGTTGTCGTCGCCTTCACCGTCGTAGTCGTCACCGGAGCAGCCTTGGTAGTCGTCGTCGAAGGAGCGGTAGCCCGCTCCAATTCAATTCTCTGGGCTTCTCTCATTGAAGCCTGCTTCAACTTGTTCATCGCAACCTTGCTCAATCCAAACATGGGGTCATTTTTGCCAAATGGCAAAGCAATTTTACCCTTAGGCGCTTGCGTGGTAGTGGTCGTGGCCAAGTTCGGGAAAAGAATGCCAACAAGGTTGTTGAACACCTTCTCCGGAGGCGGAAGGGTGGGAAGCGTCGGCAAAGTGGCAGCCGTGGGCGGGGGTGTGGTGGTGGAAGCCGCTGGCGGGGCACGGCGAGTTTCCTGAGTGATCTTGGCGACGATGCCGTCTTCCTGTTCTGAGACGATAGCCTGATTGACTTCAGCACGTCCGAGGCAGAGATCGAGTTCGGCTGCGAGACGCTGTTCTTTGCCGAAGACGTTGTTGTCGAGTTCGGCCTTCATGCGGCAGCTGGAAGGACAAGATTAGCTTATATCGCTTAGAAAGTTGTAAAAACATACTGTCTGAACTGCGGGCAGCACTCCCTCACCAAATCACACCGTCTTAGCTGTCCAGTGTAGACGGTCTTGCATTCAGACTGTGTAGTGGCACCAGCAATACTGTAAGAAGCAATGCTGAGCTCATTCTGAAGAGATGAGCACACAAGCTGCTCAGTTTCGCCGAGGTTGAAGGCAGCGGCGTCGATATTGCGGGCGCATTCGAAGGTATCGTGCTCAATACGTTCATAGAATGGTCGAATCTCAGTTTCGATGGAGTTAATCAGCTCTGAAATCACCTCCATTACTACTTAAACAACCATTACAGTAACCCACGTTCTTCGCACTTCTTCCCGGCCTCGCTCGACGTCGAAACCGACCGAATAGCCTCACTTTCAGCCAGAATCATCTGCGTGTAACCACCCACGCATTGTTCAAACTGCGATCGTGCCGTGGCACGACACTCGGCATAATTGTCACAGAAGCGTTGGGTATCACGCACAGCTTCCTCAGCCAAAGGATCAGAAGCTGCTACAATAGCGACAAGCGCTAACGCGGAAAAGGTTAAAAGCGACCGCATCGAAGATGAATTCCGTCGACACACTGAATCCCCTATGCCGGTCAACAAATGTAAAAGCAGTGGTGGCTGATGTCTATCCGCTGGATCTATCCGGGGGAAAAGAAAAGACAATAAAAAAGACACACACCGATTTAGAGCAGCTTTCAGTTTTGCAATTTTGTGACCTAATTTGCTACAAATAAGACTTTCTCCGATTCGTTCTCGCGAGAAATTCCAATTTACCTGGAGGAGGGGACGGATATGGATGGATATCGCTTTTCTGAAAGGCTGAAAATGCATGTGTGAAGATGGTATTGAATGCCTAACGACCTAAAAAATCGTTTGATGTGGTTGCTGGGATGGGGTTTTGGTTGTTTTTGCTGTCTGAAAAGGGGTTGTAGGGAAGTTTGGGGTGATAAAAAGGCAGATTCGGCTTCTATACGATTCATTTATCCAAATTTGTGGGGTTCAAAGCACTTTCAAATGCCAAAAAAACGGTTCAAAATGCCAAATTAAACGTTATAGACAGTATTACATCCTTTATTGTCACCCAAACATAACATACTAGTCAATCACATTACAAGTAAACCTTATCACATAACAGATCATCAATTAACAATGTTGCTACTCGAAATACACCGGGACATTCCCCAAAAACACGGGCGTATCTATAGCATCACCACCCTTGGCAATGCTATCCCTCTGGAAGGCCAGATTGTCCCCACTTTTCTTGGTTTCGCCCTTCTGGAAGTCGGACAGATTCTCGAGATACTGGTCGAAGGAGTCGTACATCGGCAAGGTGTCATCTTCGTCGTGGATGAGGACATAGAGGCAGGCAATGATGAGAAGGCTGATGCCGAAAATGGATCGATACATCACTGAAATCAACTTTTTGAAAGCTTGAAGACGTAAAAAGGGTTGCAGCTCACACATGGAAGCCGAATAAGCCGAGTGATTCTCAAAGCAAAAGTCGGCCAAGAAGGTGGAGCTCATTGCAGACAGGAATCCATAGACGAAACAGTTGACGAAGACCATCGTCTGGGCGACACAAAGCTCAAGGTCGCCTTTGCCGTGGTTGCGCATGCCGGTGAGGGCGATCATGGAGAGGGTTGTCGAGAAGAAGTTGATGAAGAACAGGGGTAGAGGGGCTTCGTAGCCTTCATTGCTGGAAGGAATCATGCTTAAAATGGATAAAAGGTTAAAAAACAAACTTTAAAGCAATCTCAATCATCATCGAAGCCGCCCTCACATAGCCAGTCTGAATCGCCGAATGATAGAAAAAGGTAATCAACTTGGATTCAGTGCCACCGTAGCCGAACAGACCCGCCAAACGGTCGGGAAACGCTTTCCTCGATGCTTCTTGGTCAGTTTTCGACGCTGGAATCTCGACCACGGTTCTACAGGGGGTCGGCGAATGGAATTCCGCGGGTTCGTCGACTTCGAGGTTGAAGCTTCGGGAAATGGTCATCGGCAGGAGCCTGGAAAGACAGATTTATCAAAACACATAACACAGAGCAAAAGTATGTTATGCGTTTTGACTCACATGAAAATAACAAGCTGAATAGTCCGATTGATGGCCGGATTCAGCACCCCAATGCAATTCAAAACTGCGAGAACCCAAATAATACTCAAAATCCGCCAACCATCCCTAATACGCAAACTCAGCAAAACGGTGATGACGAAAAAGTTGATAACATGAGCGCCGACGGCTGTGACATCTGGAGTGTTGCGGTCTGAAAAGCATAGTGTAACGCGCTTCTCATGATGATAAAACGTAGTTTTTGTGAATGCTGGAAAGAACAAACCTCGAAAAATCGTGACAATGGAAGCATCTTGGAGCGGGCAGGAGCCATTGGAGGCCTGTTCGATGGGACGAAAGACGAGATTCAGCAACGTCGACGGGATCATGTCGTCCATTGCCGTGAAAAACATGATTGGACGGATAGAGGGGATGGAACTGGCAAAATGCGGGGACTGGACTGACAAGAGTCATTGATTGGGCCAGACAGCTCACGTCGAGTATATTTTTTGCTTGCGCGAGAGACGAAGTCGTCGTTTTTTGGTCATTGCCTTATGCAACGTAAATTGAAATGTGGCAGGAGACAGTGCCACAGGATGTTTCATCGCAAACTCTTGGCGATCGGCTGCCACAAATGCCTTTTTGAACGTCACAACAGAACAGTCACTTTGGTGGGTGATTAGAACTGAAAAGTGGGAGTTGTGGGTGGTTTAGAGTATGCTCCTCATTAACAAAAGCCCCATAATCAATTTGATCAGATAAGAATTTCAAAGAAAACAAAAAACTGCAAAACGGCGAGAGGAAAAAACAGTGTTAAAAAGCTACCAGAAGCATTTTTGTGCGACTTTTGGCAATTTTGACTTCTGGTAGGTGCAAAAATTGTCGAATTTCAGAGTTTTTAAAATTGAAATGGATAGAGAACTCGGGCGAAAGCCTATTTTAGTTTATTTTCCATTACCATTTTCAGAATTGACTTCAGAATTCCTGATTCCGCGGTATTTTCACCGTAAAAGAGCGCTTGAACACAATTATGAGTGCAAAGATCTGCCAAATCCTGCACAGATCGAGCAGAGAAGGACAGTACCACAAGTACTTTGAATGCAGATTCACAGTTATATGCTGTCTCAACAGCCCTTTCTAACGGGGGGTTATGAGGAATTGTCCCTCGGTTTTGAGTATTTTCATCATAAACAGAAGTTCCAGTATTGATTAGATCAGATAAGATTGTCTTTTTAAATAAAAATGCAGAATGTTTATTTGTGTTAAAAAAAACCTGATCAATTATACCCGAATCACACAGCATTACGCACACAGCAAAAAATAAACAAGCATCAACACGTAGTTTATTATGGGAACTTGGCGGTGACATCTGCCCAAGTGGACACGCCGCTACACAGGGCTAGAATGGTGGCAGCGACTTCGAACAGCTGAAAAACGTGGAAATGGTTTTTATTGAACGCAATGCAATGATCAATGACAAACCTGGGGGCGAATTTGCTGCATCGAAGCCAGGTCACGAAGAATGACGGTATGGGGAGCGTTGAGCGATTCGAAATCAATGGTGATCGCGAACGGGATACCGAGCTCGTCGGTGCGAGCATAGCGCTGGCTGATGGAGCTGCCGGATTCGTCGACGCGGTAGCTGAGATGGAGGGCGGAAAGCTCGTCACGGACGGCGGTGATGATGGGCTTGAGCTTTTCGTTGCCGCTGGTTGGCAGTATTGCGGTTTTGTAGGGCGCGACGACGGGCTTCAACTTGAAATAACATTCACCGCCTTCGCGTTGACGGAAGGAGTGCTCCAGGACGGCATATATGACTCGGCCAACACCAAAAGACGATTCAATCACGGATGGGATGACTTCTTCCACATAAAGCGTTTTATGTTTCTCTTTCACGGAAACCATGTTCGGGGTCAACTTGAAAGACTTGCCATTGGCAGCGGACAGCTCGTAGCCGCCGGCTTTGAGGCCTTCAGCCAGGGCAGTGACTTCGGACGGTTCAAGCTTTTCGAGAAGAGTCTTGATCAGCTTGCCGTCGGCCTCGAAAGCCTTACCAATGACAACCATGCTCGGCACGGGGACGATATGGGTGATCCTCTTCGGCTGAACAAGCGGCTTAGCAGCGACGAGCTTCACGTTGGCAGCCTTGGCGTGTTGCTGGAGATCGTAGCAGATGCGGTTAGCGTGGCCGACGCATTTGATCCAGCCATAGGACGTCATGATCTCAGCGTCCCAGCAGTCCTTGGCGTAATGGGCCATCTCGTTGCCCATGTGCTGACGGAAGCGCAGTCTTGCGGGATCGACACCGACGGAAATGAGGAACAAGTTGGTTCGGGCCATGTAGTAGGCCAATGTTTCGTTGTCGATGATCTTGGAAGCAACAGCATCGGCGACCTTGACGTGTTTCGCGGGCTGGCCGTCTATCTGATCGCGGGCCGAGCACAACAGCAGCTCGAGGTTGGCAATCTTGCCGAACTTCGGATGACTCTTGTCAGTGGGGTCGACAAAGTGCTCGATATCGCACATAGTGAATTCATGGAGACGGTTGAGGCCCTGTCGCGGGGAGATTTCGTTTCGGAAGCCAAAGCCAATCTGGGCGGCGGCGAAAGGTAGCTTGGAATAATTTATCTCGAAGAGTCGCTTGAAGTTGATGAAGATACCTTGAGTAGTTTCGGGTCGAAGCAAAGCCTTGGCATCACCGATTTGGGACGGGAACATCAGGTTGAAAGAGACGGATTCGCTGACGTCGTTCTTGGTGATGGGGGACTTGAAGCCGTACTTCTTGATGACAGCGTCCATGTCGTTGTTGTCGTAGCCATCGAGCTTGATGAGGATGTCTTCGAGCTCGGCTTTGAGGGCTGGGGTCGTGGTCTTGTCCTGAAATGGTGGAATTATCACGAATTGATTGGGTAAAAAACCAAAGATCAAACCTTGAGAAGGGCTTCAGCATGGTTCTTGATCAAATGATCTGCCCGGAAGCAATCACCAGTCTTGACGTCCTTGACCATCCAGTCGATGAATCGCTCGACGTGGCCAGACGCCTTCAACACGTTCTCGGGAGTCAGAGCTGAGCACTCCACTTCGAGCATGCCTTCTTCCAGGATGAAGTGCTTCCTCCAAACATCGATCATGTTCGCCTTCAAGGCACAGCCCATCGGACCGAAGTCATAGAGGCCAGTGACACCGCCATAGATGGCAAACGATTGGTCGTAGAAGAATCGCCGTTTCAGCAAGTCTTCCATCTTGGCCCGCTCGAATAAGGCATCTTTCGGTGTCAAAGCGAGTTCGGTGTCTTCGAGCTTCTTCTTGAGGACCTTCAATTCAAAGGCGGCGCGGTCGAGGTCGTTCTTCGGGGCACCGGTGGCCTGCAGCTCACGGACCTTGTCGCTGGCAGTCTTGACATCGAACCGGAGGTGTTCAAGCTCCTGAAAAGTTCCATTATATAAAAACCCTCACAAAAAAGACAACCTACAGCTTCACCCTTAGAAGTCGCCACTGCTTTCACGGCGAATGGTGCATGATGACGGACTCGCTTTGAAACTTTTGGGGATTCAACCTGAAATTGATTAAATTGAACACAAATTACTTCAAAGAAAACTAACATGTTCCTCGTCGTTCAGCACAGAGGAACACTTGGTCATGACAGAGTGTTCCTTCGCGTGGTGTAGTCTTTCGAAAAACAAGTCCAAGTGCAAAACCGAGCTCAACGAGCACCGCCGAGTCAATGCTGTCCTCGTCAGGTTTGACACGGTACATGTAAAGTTTTTGAACACAACTTACCAGAATTTTGCTCTTTAGGCAATCATAGTAGGCTTTCTTCCAATCCGAGCATTGTTTCTCCATTTTTTCAATCTTCAAGTTCGACCCTTTTAGTGCTAGCTCGAGCAGTTTGACACGCTTTTCCAGGGCGTTTCGTGCGTAGAGATCGGCGTTCCAATACTGAAATGAATATGCGTATGTTCGTCATTATGAAAAAAGTTTGTTTTTGATGCAACGTGCCATCCCACGGCGCCAGGCGGCTCGTTTTCTCCGCGCCACGGCCGTCTGCGCGTCGAAGATGAAAGTTTCCTCGTTGCCCGAGCGACCCGTTGTGGTCACGCCTTGATATCAGCATTTAAAAAAGAAATACTCGAAGACGTGGTACTTACCCGTTCTGGAATTTTGTTGACAACATAAATCGATGCAACGTTCAATACAGAAAGCGCCACGAAAGCGAGGGCGAAGAACGTTGGATCGTTTCTATTAGCATACGTTGCCAAATTGCTAGCCATCGACATGGTCAAGTACGCTTGGTAACAAATGTATTTGTTCTCCCGCGGTAAAAGTAATATAGATGACCAGTTTAAAAGGCCGGTAAAGACTGTATGCCATTGACCATACGTTTCTGATGCCCAATTGATCCCCGTCGCATTGGCTTTGAATCCTCGGATCACGCAAATCGTAAGTGACAGTACTAGCGAAATAACTTTTCCCATCGGGGGCAGGTGCTCAAAGATAGTTAGGTTTGCAGCAAAGGTAGCTGTGTTTCCGATGGAGGTACTGGAATTCGCCACAATATCAAGGACAAACCCCAGGTAATCTTCTGTAAAACAATACAAAAATTAATTAATGTTTACGAACCCTAAGAATGTAAAGCAAGTGTAAAATGTGTCAAAAGGTTTTGCAAGATTACTCAATGAATAAAATTGGGTGAGGATCTATTCGTACTGTAAATGTGACACTCGTGAGGCGTAGAATGATAAATTCATTTCATTGGTCTTTCTTGTTGTATACAGGGACACAATAGGAAGGAAAGACTAGATAGCTGGAAGAAGATTATATTGACTTTGGCATGAGGACACTTTTTAACCGATCGCCAAAAACTGAACCCATCCAAAAAGTGCAAGTTTCCCCCTTCCTCTCCATCCAAAATTCAGATTTGAAGTTCGGTTTTTTAGGTTTCAAAGACAATCGCAACAAATGTTTGTGTACGAATCATGCGATTGGGAATAAAAAATGTGTTGGAAAAAAATTGAGTAGAAAATGGCACGCTTTCACTATTTTCTACGATATATTCACATTATGGAAAGAAGTGATGACAACCGACTACATCCAGACGATTGAAAAACAAATGGAAAACTGCCGAGAGTGGATGCTATTATTCCACATGGTCTTTATTGACTACATTAAGGCGTTCAACTGGCAGTTGCGAAAGGCGATCTGGAAGGCTCTGGGTGGTTTAGCCTACACAGGAAACACTGAAACACTTAAGTACATAACTATATATAAATCAATAGTCATGAAAGTCGAAAACGGTAAAATTCCATCAACACAAGCCGAGGAGTTTTCCAGAGTGATGCGATGTTCACCACTACTGTTGACGCTGGTTGGAAATGGACCTAAATGGAGTTGAATAGGGAAATAGAAGATTTGTCGTAAACGGGAAAAGTCTCATGTAGCGTATGCTGGTGGCATTGGCTTCATCGCACTATCGGCCACACAGCTGCAGTCAATGTTCTAAAATGGGAGCATGGCCCTGAACGTAATTGGCCTTAAAACTAATGAAGACAGGGCTAATTTACTATAAAATTCTCTAAGCGCTTCAACAATGCAACTCACTTTGAACGGGAAATTCATTGAACAAATCCACCAGTTTGTCTATTTGGGAAAATGATCTGCTTCAGGCTCCCTGAGGAACTAGCAAAAGCGTCAACCAAACAAATATCAGTCGGATAGTTCGTCCTCAACAACATGAACACATTGATGCCGAAAAACAATGTCCCCATGCTGCCAAAGAAGAAATTCCACGACCGACGATGCTGGATGCTGTAGAAACGCGGGCCAGAAAACAACGAGAAGGAAAAAATGATGGTTTCCTAAAGAAGTAGGGAAAGGAGTTCAGAAAAACTAGAGGGGCCAACGAACTGAATTGAGTTGATCCGCAGGAAGCCATGGAGGTGGCCTAGGCAAGCATTATTGTATTCAACGAGACTATAGGGGTAAATTTTGAAAGTAGTTATAAGCACCCAAAAACCCAATGACTAAAAGAAGCCGTGTTTCGGCCCTCAGGGGTAATCTGCAGCTAAACTCAGCAATTTTTGCATGTCCCAACTTATCACTATCAAAAATTATGCAGGTTGTTTGAATCGATGACATTAACTTCTGGTGGTTCTCATGTAAGGACTTTGAATAAGTAAAAGTGCAATCAAACTATTCGGTGCTGTGGGTAAGAAGCATTGATAAAATACAAAAACTTGCCCTCATTGGAAAGCGCGGTCGCGATGGAATTAGTAGCGGTTGTCAGTGTTTCCATGGTTAATTGTACCCTAAAGGTACTTCGTTAAAAAGTCTTCACTTATCGTAAACAAAACAGTTAGCGCGAACCCAATACAGTTTTTTGAAACAGTTGAAAATGATTCGTTGAATTGATTAATACGACAGACAGTTCGATTGCAGGCCTGCGCTTGGTCAGCCGACTGAAATGAGCGGCATACCTGCCGTGCCACATCCCGTTGTCCACGTTCGACAACGAGGGCCATAGACAAACAGGAATGAGGGGGTAAAATTGCGCAAAGTTCGCATCACGTGTTGATCACTTACTCCGAATTGAACAACCCATACTTGAAAATTCGGTTTCTATCTGAAAGAATTCTGTAGAACAGTTTTGTACTAGTATTTATATACTTTACATTATTTTGACAGTATAAATCTTCCGTATTGTCTTCTTTTTTGAATGCGCGATTGCTAGCCGGGCCGAGCCAACCCGTTTTTTGGCTTGGCTTCCCTTGAGCCATGCATTTGTTGGCTTGGCTTGAGTTCACAGCACCCGACTGGGAATGCAAACGACCCGTCTTGTCCGAGATCTGACAACTCCTTTAGCAAAAAAACATTGGTGGACTTGAGATCACGCAGCTCATGCCAAGCTGGCATGCCATGATTTTTCGAGACAACGTGTATTTTTTTAGTCTTTAACGGAACCACAGTATACCATACACATCTAGCAACAACCCTTGTTGGTGCCGCGGTTCTGATGAAGATATTTGTATTAGCGTCAGTCAGATGGGTAACGTGTTCTAGAATCTTGAAGTGGGAAGAAATCTCTGTGAAACAACTTTTTTCCACTTTACCTCCTAAGAGTGCTTGTTTTGCTATTATGGTAATAATTGAATGTGAATTTCACGTTGCTAATAAGTAAAATGCAGCGATCGAAGTGACCGCGACGGACCGTAAATCGCGGTATAATAATGCCTCGCTCTGTTTTGAAAAAAAAATTTTATTCAATTGTTAAAGAAAACTGTAGAAGAAATGTCTTGACCACTGAAATGAACTATTAAATAGTGACTTTAATAACAGAAACAAAAAAAAGGTTTATTTAATTTTATTTGAAATATTGGTAAATACCGTCATTCTTAACATCCATTGGAACGGGATCCGAAAGGATAAAAAAAGTAATCAAATTAAAGAAGAAAAAAAAGAAAACTACTGTATCATTTTCAGCGACAAAAGTATTGAAAAGTGCAAAGTTAAAATACGTTAACAAAAGCATATTGCCGAAATAAATCGGTAAACATTTATGATCAATCAGATGGTTAGCTCGTTTACTTTGCATAATATAATGACTTTTGTGAGAACGGATAGCATCATGAAGTTTCAATTCTAATTCAGCTGGGCAGTGTGCTTCGTCGGCAAGTGTAAATCTAAAAAGTATTTTAGAAAAATCAAAACTTGTGTTAACAATAACTAACTTGTACTCTGCACCGCGGCAATGTTCTAATATGTAATCAGTGAACTTTTCGTAGTCATAGCTTAGAGGATGTATATCAAAGGATGCATTGATTCGAACTTCCTTTACCCAAGGACGAACAAGCTGTTTCACTTGGTGCCAATGAATGTGTCCGTGCAATACAAGGCGGCTGTAAGATCCACCGCGGATATATGGAATCAACTTTCCGTAGCTTTCAATTGATCTACAGTGCACGATTAGGGTATCTGTTACATTAATAAGCTTCCGTTCGTCGATGACGTCGTCGGCCCATAAAACATATTGCCATGCTGGGTTGATATCATGTGATCCGTTTAAGATATATCGAAAAAGCCGATATTTTTGAAGGAATATGAACAATCTGAACATATAAGTGTCTTTTGAAGCCCACTGATGGACTTCATCGCTGTCAGTGATGTAGACCTGATCATAGGTTTTACGAGAAAGACAGTTTTGAGTTTTGTCGCTGAGGCAAACTTCACATTTAGAGTGATATTCAATACGTATGATCAAAGATAGCAAATGATTAATAAAACTACACAAGCGTTTCCAGATAGACTCCATCGCTTTTGGTTTTGATGGTACCGTCATGTCGAACCGACGCGCGAAAGCAATAATAGAGAAACGCAAATTGCAATAATACCAATGGAATGACATGCATCGTTGGTCTGTCCACCACAGTATAGCACATCCATCAATCGATATACGCACGGCTCAGAATGTACAAAGGATGTCCCTGCAGACTTTCACACAGAACACGACCCTTCAAATGTGAAGGTAAAACCCAATTTTGACTTCTTATGAGTGCAAAAAATTGCCGAATTTTAGGGTTTGTTCAACTGAAATGGATATAGCACATCGAAAAACTTTTTCGTTTTTTTCCATTGCTATTTTTGGATTATGGAATGGGCTTCAGAATTCCAATTTCAGGTTTTCCCGCTTTTTAATACTTCTTAATACTGAAATTAAACAATGTTTATTATCTTCAATAAATAAAAGCATAACTTAAAACAATATTTTCAATGTAACAAAACGTAATACTATATACCAGTGCTTAGCCAGAGGTTATAAACATCAAGCCCAAATTCAATCGCTTTCATCAATTCAAGGATTAAGGAAGCTAACAAGAATGTAGCGTGTTCCTTTGGTCGTGGGCAAGCCTTCGTGAAGATGGGTTAAGCGTCCCGGGAACATCATTGTCCATCCCGGCTCATCAGCTGGCACAGTGCAGTTGTAACGATGATAACGTACTCCGCCGCCTTCGTAATCGACACCCTTCTTATTCAAAGCAATGTCGATACTGTAGGTGCTGGCATCATGATGCGGACGAAGAGAAGCCTGCTCCTCCGGCTTGTATCGAACGACAAACATCATAGATGACTTGACGGGACGGGCGAAGTACCCGGTGAACACCTTCTCCTGCATCGGAGCCACATAATCGTCGACAACTTTAAGCCATTGATTGTCAAAGTTGACTTGATTCATGTGAATGTCGCGAGTTGGAACGTTTTCATAGCCTCCATCGAGGCGTTTGTCGAAGTTGGACCCATCAGACCAGGCATTGCTGTGTTCCATGATCTCGATGATCTCCTTGCAGAAGCGCAAACTGACAAGTGGGTAGTCATAGACATCAGGGCAGGCTTGGGGGACTTCGAAGTCGGGGTCGAGATACTTCCGATATTCGGGGTGGATGTACCGTTTCTCCCAAAGAGCCGGATTAGCAGGGTAATCATACAGATCGGCGTTGATAATTTCATCAGGAAGGTTGGCAAACTGATCGGTGACCAACAAAATTCCATAATTCTCCTCATTGCTGACATACATGAAGTGTCCCTTGTCACGGCAGAACTTGGCGAAACTCATGTCAGGGTCTAGTTTCTGGTCGTAGTAATAGGCATTCATGAAGAAGGGCAGCTTTTCGGCAGCAATCAAAATGGCTGACGCAGCGAAGGGCACATTCCAGATGCCTTTACGGTCGCCTTCGACGATGGCAGTGTAATCATTGGCGCGTTCGTAGTAGCCGTTGGGGGAGACAGCGCCCCAGAAGTTGGTGAACAGTTTGCCGGGGATGTTCACGACAGGGGTCAGCATGCGCCTAAACAAAGTTTTAATTCACTTGAAATGAAAAAACTAAACTTACAAGTCATTGGCACGGGCTCGCTGGACCAGATGGACAAGAGCAGTCGGGTTGAGATGGACATCAGCGTCCAGGGAGAAGATGTAGTCGGACTTTTGCTCGAGGGCGTGGTGGCTGAAATAGGATACTTCTAACACCATACAAAACAATATTGTTCCAAAATTCCACATTTCAAATGATACCATAATCTTAATTGGTATACGGTTGCCAAAACGGTAAGATAATTGTTATTTTTTCAGTTTTAGTATTAAAAAACTCACAAAGCGTCGTTTCTCGCCGTGTATTCACAAATTCCAGCATCAATTCCTCTCACAATGACAGTCCGATAAGCCTTTCCGTTTTCAGCAACAAATTTCTCAACCTCCTTGTCGCTCCGTTTCTGATTGTTGAAAATGACCAAATCAATTTTCTCCTTCGGGTACAACAACCCCTTTACACTGGCAAAGAATTCCTCGACAAACGGAATCGGCTTGCCGATGAAAACCGCTAATGTCAAACTTGGATAGCTTGACAAAGTTTCGGTCAGCTTAACATTCGCACAGCGAGTGCATCCGAGAAGTTTATTGTAAGCACCAGCAACATAATTCTCCAAATAGTTCAATGAAATCTTGCTGGGACCATTTCCGTGGACAATCGCCGGATGGGTGTTGAATTCTTTGTTGTAAAGCTTCGAAGTACCGTCATCCTCGTGTTCGATTGTGATTTGACCCACGGCACCATTGAGATTTTGGAAGATTCGAGAGAGCGAATCGAGTTCGATCGATAATTCGGCGCGGAGTTTAGGGTCGAGATAGATCTTTGTGTAATACAGCTGGTCATCATCGAAATCGTACAAATCGCCGCCAATTGTGATTAGCCGTTCGATTTCTGTGATGTAGCCCATGAAAAGACCAGAATTCAAGTAGCGTTCGCCGAATGTGACGAGTGGGTATTTCGGGGCGAGGGTAGAATCTGGCCAGCAATATGGCTCAGCACCGAAGAGGATTTTGGCTGTTGGGAACTCGAGGAGGAAGCGACGGAGGATGGTTATGGGGTCTTCAAGGATGAGGACATCATAACTGAAATTTTGGGAATTTGGGTTACTGTAGGTCGGTAAAGTGCACTTACGCGTCGATAAACATGACGATTGTGTTAGGGTCGAGCTGGTTGTCAGTGAAATGCTGCCTTAGGAGCCTCACTTTCTGGCCACCACCAAGGCCTTCCATAGTTCCACCTTGCCATTTCTCACCGAGACCAAGGACGTGAAGTTCATGGCCGTATGCTTCGGCCGTTTTTTGAAGGCGTTTGAACCCATCAGTCTCGGCCGTGGCTACGGTTATGAGATAGAGCTTGGGGTCGGAGGCATGTTGGGCATAGCTAGTGCCTATGAAGGCCAATATGACCAATATGGGGAGGAAAACCCTCATCTAGAAGTTCAAAAATCAAAATCTAAGCCTCCAAAAACATCGAAATTTCCAGAAACGTCTCGCCGACACCCCCTTCGAAGGACGAAAGAAAGTGAAAAACGCTATCTCCGACAAAGCCGAACAGACTGGACACCGTCGGCCGGCGGCAGCTCAGTTCAACTCGTTTTTGCCCGCTGGCCGCTGGCAACCACAAAGAAAGCCAGCAAAAAAAGGTCGACACTCTCCATCTTCGCCCTCTGGCTTGTTCAATGCCAGGAAGGCAGCTGTTTAGACTGGCAGACGTGCCCCGCGATCGCTAGCCAGCGGCGAGTGCCACGCCCTTTTCCTCGGCTTGCCCGCGGGCAGCAGCGATCTAGTTCAGCCAGTTCGATAGATGGATGTTTTGCACATTTTTTGGCCATTTCCGCGTTGCTTCCCTGATCGAACGAAATCGGGGAAAGCACCGACCGGCGCCACTGGCACGCAAATTCGGACAATGCGCGGAACGGTCGCAACGAAGAAGCACCCTCTGCGCCCTCCGTTTTGAGGACTTGTTTACAGCAGCTGGGGATTGCTTTTTGGTTTGTGCTTTTCTTGGAGAAGGTTTTGTTACAACTGTCAAAAGTGTTCCGTTTTGGCACGTAATGGATACATACAGTGTTCATACTGTACTTAATTGGCTAATTATGAACTGGTATAACCTCACCTTGGACAATGTGTAACAAACTTCAGCTCACTTGACACGGCCAAAGCGTGTCCGAATCGATAGCCATGGCATTAGCGAACTCGCGCAAGGTTCAATCTGCATTGGTCGCCGATACTCATCAAGTTGGGTAACTTTGACACGGTTTAGTGTTCATTGTAGTTTGTATGAGATGTCATTGAAACATGTTCTTGGCAAAAATAGCAAAACTGAACGTGAAACTGGTTGAAAATTGACAAAGTGCAACGAGGGACACAAGCGAACCAGCAAATTTGCATCAAATTAGTAAGGCATGAACGCCTGCCCTGCCAAGAATCGGTTCTCCTTTTCCGGGCCTATGGGTGGTCGTGAATTGCTCTTGATAACAAAACAAAACTGCAAAATGTGTCATTTTTCCGTCTGTTATTTTGCTAAAATTGCAACATAATCTACATTATCGCTCCATTTGTCTATTACTTTTAAGGAATCATCAATAAAATAGAAATCGCAGAGAAACAATGAGTTAAAAACGATGCCGGTCAAGACGCTCTTTTCCTGCTCCCATTTCGAACCTTCCGCGTCACCGTAAACTCACCTTGGCGAAGCGTCCTCAGCGCTCAAGCCAGCGGCGCGCATTCTGCAAGCGTGTGGCGTGTCTGACCATCTTTTGCATTGCCGGTGGCTGTCGGAAAACACAAATCAAATTTCTAACTTTCAAGATCACTAATAACCTAACTACCTCCCAAACTAGATTGTCCGTGTTGTCTCTACTTTGCTCATAACTGTACATTGTTTGATGTTGCAGGCTTTATGCATTCCCGCGCCTAGCTAACTGCTTTCACTTATATATCCAGCGGCATTGCCCGAGGCTTCGTGCCTAATTTATTGACGTAAACACGTTCAACATGACTTCGTTGCCGAGCACGTCTTTGGAGGAATGTTATACGAATTGCTTTTCATTGGTGGGTTTATATATTTTTAAAAATATATATAAAGATGTGTCGTTTCAGGCGGAAGTGAACGGACTGTCTTGGACCTGCCTCACTTCGAGTACTTCAACACCCCCGGAATCTCTTGATGATTGTCCTGTTCTGAGCGGATTCAAGAAGGCCCAGGCTGAGGGGGTTGTTTCACTTTGGCGAAGGATTCCAGGGCCGTTGAGGACACTGAATGAAACCGGTGGCCCCGTATTTCAATCGACCGCCATAAGCGTGAAAGCAGCGAAAGAGCTTTGGATCTTCTGGTATGGGCAAACGAAACCCCCTTTAGTCGATACACTATTGACAAATGGATTGAAAGAATCCGAGACAGATTCGTGGAGCAATGGCGGCCTTCCGTACAAGATTCGAACGCTTTTTTACGATGCATTGATCAACCACATGGAAAAGCTGCTCGTTGAAGCGGGTTATTCAAGGTTTGGACGATGGTACTGCCAACCGATACATGAGCCAATTACGAATCGGCCTGAGCTGATTCCAAAGTGAGTTTTTGAAGGTTTCGGACGCGTTTTTCCCGATTTTCGCCCATTTCTGAGAATTGTGTCAACTAACGACGTCTTCAGACACATCTCCGCATTCGACTTTGAATTCTTCGTCGTCGGCGATCGTGAAGTATGTATCCAAATGCGAATTCAACGACAACCCACACTGATCAGAGTTCCACGTCGGATTCTGAAGCGCAAAGGCTCACAGGCCGTTATTTTGGCGCCATGGGGTCTACGTGGTCAGCTGCTGCCAAATCAGCCACTCCTGGAAGAGGAAAAGAAGCCAGAGAATGCTGAGGATACTACTACGACAGCTGGTGTGAATTTGAAGAATTTCGCTGGCCTTTACTCCGAATCTGCGTCAAAAGCGCAACTGGCTGCCAGTATCGAAGAACAAATGGCTCAATGGGCGGCGTATACTGTATTTTCTCAACCTCCTCCTAATGCTAATGTCGATGAAAGCTTGCCAAAGATGTTATTGGTTGATGTTGACGGCGTGCCGATGTTCTATCCGAGCCATTTGGTTGCCATTGTCGCGGATGAACTCGAAGAGGACGACGACGTTTTGGAGGAGGAGCGACAAGAATCCCGTATTGTGCCTCATAATGGAAAGAAGAAACTCCCACTGGCCGCAGACGGGATCGAGATTGAACCATTTACAGCTGTTGAATTGCTTGAACCCATTTTGACGACATCCTATGATAGCGCTTTCACTGGTCTCCGAATCGCTAGGAAGTTGTTCGAAGAAGCCGCCTTTCCGACTGAACGAGTCTGCGATCGATGGTTTTATCTCGATTTGACGAGATCGGAATTGTGCACATGTCGAGTCTGTAGCAGTAATAATGGCGATCCCACTTTGAAAGTTTTGGAAAAGCCAGGTAATTTTAACTTTTTCTGTTTCAATTTCTTAATCTTAAGCCTTCAGACTCCCTCCTCCTGCCATCTGTCTCCCCAGCAGTCCCAGCCATCCTCCCAAACCCGTCCACCCCTCGTTCCATCAGAAATTCCGATCCACCACCCTCCGTTCCGCCGACGTCCATCGAATCAGTGCAATCTGTCGATCTTCGCCAATTCCGACGGAACCCTCGAACTCGCTATGTCCAGCCCCAGTTCCTCTGGAAGGCTGATGACCACATCACAGCCCAGGACATTGAAAAGAGTCCCCGAGTCGAGCAGGAAGTCGAATACGTCAACAGGAATGAGCCTTCTGCGCGTACTTCCTGGGTGGCACCGATCTCCTGCCAACATGAAGCTGTGAAATCCTTCGCTGACGGATCCCATCCTAATGTTGAAAATGTCTATCACTTGTTACCAGGATTCCGAACCGACGATGAACTCGATGTCTGGGATGAGTGCAACGCTCCAGAAAGGACGCCCACGCCGTTCACACCGATGACTTGTGTTACGCCTTCGACGCCGTTGACGGAGCAACAAGAAAAGGAGCTTGAAGCTGCGAAACAGGACTTCGATTACACCTATGATCCCATGAAGAAGGACGACATCGAGTACCAGGAATACCATGTCCTGGATGGCCGCGACAAACCCATCGGCCTCGAAACCATTGAAGTCGATTCACCGACGCCGGAAAACGAGAAGTCTGAATCCCCGGAACCGGTCGGCGATATCATCGTCAAGGAAGTCGCCCAACCAAGCGATGACGACGATGATTGTATTTCGCAGGTTTCGGCGTCTACTGTATGGTCGGTCGAGTCGCTGCCATCGACGAAATCGGACTCTGATGGGTCTGAATCCGAGGAAGATGTCTTGCCGGAAGGGGACTTTATTGAAGAATCGCCCGATGAAGAGGAGGCTGAAGTCGAAGTTGGCTTCGATGAGGATGCTGACGATGTTGAATATGATCCGGAAACGATGGAAGTCGATGAGTATGCTGAGTATGTTGAAGATGGATCGCCTGTAGAAGAACAGGAAGAATCGTCAGAAGAAACATCTGATTCTGCTGGTACTACAGAGTCGTCTGATTTGAGCGGTTCTGGCGGGTCTTCTGAAGAGACAGAAGAAAGCTACGAACAAGAATATAGTGATGAGTCACCGCAGTATGAGGTCGACGATGAAGAACAAGCGTATGGAGATGAATATGGCGAATACCAAGATGAACTCGATCCTGATGATGCCTATTACCGTGAACATGGGCGAACGCAGGACTATGACTATCAAGGCGAAGGATACGACGAAGAAGGGCGCCCGTACCGTGACTACAGCGATGAAGACATGCCAGAAGAGTATGAGGGCGAGCAATACTCTCCTGAAGAAGAATACCAGGAACAGTATTACGAAGAGCAGTCTTCTGGGAGCGATGATCAACCCATGGGAGATGAAGCTTATGATCGACCATCGAGCAGTGAAGAACGACCTTACGATGATGGTCGGCCATTGGACAGAGACGATCACCTCGACAGTGATGAGCGACCCTACGGCCGCGGTCCTGAAGGCTATCACGATGATCGCGAGTACGGCTATCGGGACAGAGCGGCTCACCATTATGAAGAGCATTATGACGGTCGGGGTGGAGGCTACGACGACTATGACCCCAGATACCATGAACGCGGCGACTATGGTGACTACCACGGCGATGGTGGCTATGGCGATTACCCTCCGGACTATGACCATCGACGTGACTACACCGAAGACGATCGGAATCGCTATTACAACGACTATCCAGAAGGCTATGAACATCGTAACGAAGGACCTCCTCCTCAAGCTGAAGAACCCATTGATCCCGACGAAGCTGACCGACAAGCTGGTCTCGACGAACGGAACTACATCATGTTGCAAGCCGCAGAGGTGAAGCTTATTGCGATGGTCGACGAGGGCAAAACGTTCCACGAAATACAAGATGCGATTCGCAAATTCGGCTTCAACGATGAGATTATCGCTGCCCTGAGAGCCAAATTGAAGAAGCTGCTGCCACAGCCCGACGACTCATCTGAGGCAGAATCGGAGGTTTCAAAAGAAAGCTCTCCCGAAGTGGTTGAAATTGAAACCTACGCAGCGGAAGAAGACCCGATTGTGCTTTCCGATGGCGATTCGGATGCTTCGACGCCGTCAAACTCCGGCGCCATTGCCGAAGATGAATTCGAAGCTGATGGTTCATATTCGTCGCATTCGTCCCCTGAAGAGGTTGAAAGAGAAATCGAAGAAGAAGAGTTCCAATTTGATGTATCGCCCCAATCCACGGAAACTTCATCCCTCGAACCTGAGCCAGAACGCATGGAAGAGGTCGACGACATAGTCAAGGGGGTTGTCTTCAGCAAAAATGGCAAGAACGAAGTTGTCATTGGTTTGAACAACGTCGCGCCTCGACCAGATCCGCCGAAACCGTTAACTGATCCACCGCTAGCCAAGCTGTTTGCGGAAGAACGGCAGCCGTTCTATGCCGATGATGTTGAGATTCTGAACGACGATGGTGGCACATGTCGGGTTGGTTTTGCTAATCTTTAGTTGACCTTTTTAAAGACAGTTTTCCAGGTGTACGAGGAAGGCGCCTTTGATATCTCCGACTTTCCGCCAACTCCATCCGAAAGCGAACAAAGTGACTCCGATGATGCGTCGGGGTCAGAATCCGGTGAAGAAGAACCCACTGGCAGCTATGAACATTCGATTGAACGTGTAGCCAATCCGGTGAACGGGCAAAGAGTTGCTGGTGATGTTGAGATGGCAGAAGTGCTGCCACAATCGTCTATCCCAGGACCATCAAGTGGTGCGCCTGTTGCTCCGGAGCCGATGGAAATGGAGAGTAGTACGCTGGCTGGTTTGCTGGGTGATTCACCAGGGCCACGAAGAGGTGGCAATCAATCCGTGCCATTCGGTGATAACAACGAAATCGTCGAATCTGACAGCGGTCAAACCAGCGGTTACAGTCAGTCTTCGCAGAGCAGCAGTGAAGAATCGTCCGAGGAATCATCTCAATCGACGTCTAGCCAAAGTGATCAGGAAATGGCCGACGAAACAGCAGAACAGCCTGATGACAATGTCCGACCTGCCAGCCCCGATGGCATCACTACCGAGGAAGAAGAATCCGATGACAACAATCTCGACGAATCTGACCTTGATTTCCGTGACGAAGTTGAGGAACTTTTACAAGAATTCAACTCCAACAGCCATCGACGGAAGAAGCTCATCGCGAGTCGGCGTTTCCAAAGGCTTCGACGAAAGGTCACACACATGATTTTCTCGGATTTGGATCCGAAAGATATTGAAGACATGACCAATGACGAGATTTTGGCTATTGTGGAGCACCGATTCCAGCTTTTCGTAAGTTTAAACACCAAACTTCTGCCATTAACTTGACCCCTTTCAGTTCAAAAGTGGCAAGCGCTTCAAGAAGCTCGCCCCTCGAATGTGCCCTACCGTATTGGCTGAAACCGTCCATCACCCTGAATTCCTTGGAAACGTCTTCAAAGGGGAAGTTTTCGTAACGAAAGGCCTGCGTCGAATCCTGGAAGTCCGTCAATACTACAACGACACCCGATTGGCGGCACTGCCAAAGTACTGCAAACAAATCATCGAACAGCCGGTCCCTGTCAAGCCGAAGATTAACGTTCACCACTCGGTAGCTCAACGTGAACGTGAAATTGCTGTTGCTCGCCGAAGCGCGACGCTGGCTCCATTTACGCCGAATGACGCCTACGCGGTTGGACCTCTGTCGGCTGCTTCGAACCTGAAACGTCAAGCTATGATGCACAACGCCCAACAACGTGCTGCCTTTGGCGCTGTGAATGGCCCGCCAATGTATGGTCAATCACCGTATCACCACGGTCCGCCGTCGAATGCCATGGCATCCCCGGGACAGGCGTCACCCATGATGGGTCGAAGTGCACAGAACATGTTTAGCATTCATGGCGCCAACACTGGTGGCAGTGTTCAGATGAGTGAACCATCCTATGGAGGCTCGCATCCTGAATTTGGTTCTCCACAGATGAATCCGATGAGGCCTGGAAGTGTGTACAGTGGCGTCGGAAGTGTCAGCAATACCGGCTTCCCGAACAGTGTGGCATCGAATCCGGCGATTGGCTTCCCTGGACCTGGCCCTGATCCCGGCATGAGTACAGTGCCTTCGAATTCGACCCCTCAGACAATGATGCCATATGGGAACGGCATTTCGGGAATGGATTCAGTTCGAAGCGCTGCCACTGTCGATGGAAATGCCTTTGAGAAACCTTTCAAGGGTTATGGCTACGTTTTGGCTGTGTTGTTGAAGGTTTGTTACATCTTTTTTATGCCATAACTCACATAAGCTTCTAGGATTCCCTCTTCAACCTCCACTACGACACAATCTTCGATAGCTGCCCTCTGTGCTCCTGCAATGAATCCATCCGAACCGTCGAATACGGCATCTATCTGTCGATTTCAAGCGATATCCGTGCCGTTGATTTGATGCGAAGCACGTCAGAATCATCTCTTGGCAACGTCTTCAGTGGTCTGTACATCAAGCCCTCGGATGACGGCGAAGAAGCTCGCTGTCTCTGTGCCTTCAGTGCAGTTCGTCATCGATACCTGTGTGCAGCGGATTCGAACCTCTTTGCTGATGATGTTCGTGAAGCCATCGGTGGCCCGGCACAGATTGACGCTACCGAAGGCAGCAATTTCCAATGGTTTGACTTGCTGAATGAAAGCTCTTGGAAGGTCCTTGACATGCTTCGTTGGTATCTCCTCGGACATGACGTCGCTGGTCTCGTCAGATTCGCCTCTTCTGTCGGCCCGATTCCGGAAATTGTCCCTGAAAAAACTGAAAACTGTGCACATCTTCCGCCGACCCAGGCCTATGCCGTCAGCAGCATCGATCAGAGCGAGTTGGACTTTGTCGCGAGCACTGCCATCGACGCTTCTATCATCTCGAATAAGAATGGTGGTGGCATATTTCCGGCGGAAGACATCCGTCGACTCATCCGAAACAAGAGTGCCGATGAGTTGCAGTCAGTCATCCATCCCTGGGCAGTTCAGATCGCGAAGGACACCCGTGCGCCGAGTGAATCCGAAAACAATGCCGTTCTATTCCGAGTTTGTAAGCTCGCCGAAGGATTGGGTTCGGCCATCAACAAGGATATCTCCGTCGGCATCATCGAAGGTCCACTGACTTGGAAGGCGCTCCATCGCAAAGCCACAGGCAAGTTCCGTCCCGCTCAGCCTGCCATAACGGAAGATGGCGCCCCGGAGCCGCCGGCTTGGCATGCGCCGGAGCCCATTCCGACCATCATTGTTGGCAGTGAACGTGACCTCGTGACAACATCGCCCGCATCCATCTGGGCATGGGATCGGAGCTCGTTGGCACCCTACTCCTGGCCGAAGGACGTCATCTACATCGGCGCCATCCCGGATCAGTCCGTCATCAACGAAAAGACGCAGCTCTTCCTTGAGGATTTGTCGAACTACTACGAGCGCCATCGACTCGGTCGACACATGCCGATGCCGCCGCCGCCAACGAGAGATAACAGCGACTACGTCGGAGCGGAAGTCATCAAGATTGGCGATAACAGCTTTGCTGGGGCTACATTAACGGACAGGATCGACAACTACATCAATGCTCTTACGTCCGAGATTGTACGTTTCTTCAAACGACACCCGGGAGCCTTCGGAAAACGCTGTTGGTATGAAGCCATCTACCGATCTGCGAACACGATTGCTGGCTCGTCGGCGGCACCGAAGGAAGATCCGCTTGAGTGTTATGTCAATCTGAACACGCGACAGCCGTCACCGCCGAATCTCGTCGTCATGAACATGGTCGATGGCGGCTACATGCAACGAGTGCCAGATGACACCTATCCGAAGCGGCCGCCCGAGGATCCCCTTCATAAGGACAACATTGCTCATGGCATTGAGGAGTGCATCCTTCACGATGAAGGCAATCGACACCTACCCCATGTCATCGTCGTCTACGTCGTGAATCCGTTCTCATACGGCGTCACAGCGACATCGAAGGAGCTCACCAAGCTGGTTACATCCCGATTTATGCGTGCCTTCAACCACATTTTGATGCAAATCGAGCCGCATCTTCGCCCTCGATTCCAATTCGAGTTGCTGGATATGAGTACCGTCATGAATTATGGCGCCTACAGCTCTGATCCGTTATCGGAGAACATTTTCCAAATGACACCCGCCACATTTGCCGATGCACCGACCAGCGATGCTGTAATGCGACGCCTGGCCTTCACAGTGTATTCACAGCCGAGGCAACTAAGCATCGACAGTGTCAGGGACATTATCGCGAAGTCTGTCACCCGATTTGGACCGGCTGCCCAGGCGATGGATTTGCTGGATGCGATGCCGCGAACCCAACAGCCATATTACCACATCTCTTCGATGCCGTTCATATTGGCCCCGCGGGGATCCAACTACGAATTTGCCAAGGGCAAGCTTGTCGTGAAGAATCCCGACGAAAAGGTCCTGATCTGCACGTATTGCCTTGTTCGAGATGCCTTCCTGATCGCTACCGTTACCGATGATAGGGGCGAGTTGACGGATAGTGTCGTCTTGAGTATTTCGAGACCGACAAAGTCATCCACTACCGGCAGCAACTCATCGACGAGTCACGTTGGAGACGCACTGAATCGCCTCTGGATCTTCCTCCAAGGCGTCATGGCGCTCGACACGAAAGGCTGGCGTCTCGTCATCGGACGCTTTGGCAAACTTGGTCATGGCGAATTCAAGGCTTGGAATGTGATTCTGTCGAAGAAGAACCTCCACGCATACAATGTTTCCCTGAAGGGTCGCGACAAGGATGTGATGACTCCAGCGCCTGGATCTCTTCAAGCTGCGTTGAATGGTGGTGGATCTTGCCGGACGTGCACCCTCAATCCTGGCTTTTCCGAAGTTCCGTCCATCATTACGGCTTGTTTGGTGAGCACGGAAGCTGAACCCTTTTTGAGATTGTTCCCGGAGTTGTTGAGTGAAAAGGCACCGAAAGGATTCCGACTGCAGCCGCTGGATTACAGTGTTACGCATATTATGGTATTCCCGACAAGTCCTAACATTGTAAGTTTGCATTTATGCCTGATTTGCCGACTTCAATGCCCTCCTTTCAGCAAGACAACACCGATCAAGGCATCGCCGACAACGGCGATGAAGACCTCTTCCCCGAATTGGACATGCTCAATGAAGAACGCGACGAAGACATGGACATGGCTATGGGCGATCTCTTCAATGGCGACATCGAGATGAAGATGGTCGGAACCATTCCGAATCAGCCCATTGCCGTCGGCTACAGCATCTCCAGTGCTCCCGCCCTCGATGTGCCGGAGTGGTTCTTCGCGATGTGTCCTAGCATGCGAGCCCAGACTCCTGTCCATCTGAAAAGTGCCCTTCATATCAATGTGCCACACATCCAAAATGACGACCTTTCCTTTAACAAGCCAACCACAACCGATACGCATGTGCTTGATTCGTCGGCGTCTGATGATGTTTTGAAGTGAGTTTCACCCTTCTGACCTCTTGAATCTGTATCACCGAATCATCTCCTTCAGATACGTCCTCCAAACCTACAATGACCTTTCATGGATGAACCTCGACATGGTCACGGGTCAACGAAAGTCCTGTCTGCCCGTACATATCCAATCCCTTCTCCGTCTCCACAATGGCCTCGAAACGTTTTTCTAAAAACTGCTTTTACTACCTCAAGGAAACATGATGCAACTAACTTTTACTTACTCATTTTAAGTTTAGAATTCGCTTATTTCGAGCTTCATTTTCTTCTCATTGATGTAACTACAGTACGGGTTTTATTTGATTTACCATTGTACATAAAAAGTATTTGATTTGACAGCTGTAAAAGCTATAAACTGGTATTAACTTTGAAATCGACGTTGTTTGTTGTTTTTTGTGAAAGTTCACAATGTTTACAGGTGGAATTTTTCTTATCAGTTGATTAGTGATGTCTCTAAACAACATAGAAGCATGCACTTGAGTGGCTGATAGCTGGGAAAGACTTGAAAATTCCGGTAAAGAGGAGGTGTTGTTTGCTGTTTTCGGTAGTTGCCGATGTTTGGGACTTAAATTTGAGTAGAAATTACATTTAAAAACAGTGCTCGAAAGTAACTCAGCGTCAGTTCAGCAATAATGATAATAATTACGCAAAAGTTTTTCTTTTTGTGCGTCATTTTAATAGCCTGCCCTCAGGGCATTACAACTAGTGCTGTCGGAAATGTGTTGGATGCCGCGTGCCGTTTCTGTGTGCGAACGTTGACGGCATTTAATCAGGCTGTTGACAGCGAGCAGTTTGTGAAGGTTTGTTTCATTCAAAGTGAAATGTTGATTCAAACCATCTTTCCAGGATGGCATCAACTTCTGTCGAAACACCCTCCCAGAAGGGGTCATTTCAGATGTCTGTGTGAGAGTAGTCGGGAAAACCCTCCACCAAGTATACGCATTCTTAAAACTCATCGAACCAAAGCCATCACTTTGCTATGACATTCGGCTTTGTAGCACCTGCGCAAATGTCCATCCGACCGATGACACACCGTTTATACCATCAACGAAAACGCATCTACAGTAACCATTAAATTTGCTTTTGTTCTTTAAAGAAGTGTCTGTAAAATGCATGAAAATAAAAATTAATGATGCTCAGATACTGCTTATAAAATAGGTTTTTCTGTTCACAGAGTTTCAGCTGAATGACAGATATTTGTACTCATCAGGGCATCGAACCAGCCGACATTTCAGCCGGAACAGTGCAAAGTCTACGTGCTAACCACTCGACCATGCGCGCGCAGGCGAAGACCTCCCAAAGAACAGAAAGTACACAGCGTAAACAGTGTAATGTTCTCGCCACGAAAAACGCACACAAGTTGCACGTTCGTAAACTTTGTGAACAAACAATCAATCTTCGACTGTCCGTTGCAACGTTGCAAGTTTTCCCGTTCATCAACCATGCTTCCCAGACACTACAGACAGCTGTTAATCGCTGTATTGAGTCTGATTGTGCTGGTATCGGCGGTTTCAGCCAAGACTGAAGCGAAGAAGAAGGACGTCCGCGACTTTACCGACGCCGATCTCGATAAACTACTCGATGAATGGGAGGAAAATGACGATGAACCTCTTCCGGAAGACGAACGCGAGGGATATGTGCCAAAGAAGAGCCAGGCGGAGTACGAGGAAATGATTCGGAAGGTTGGTTTTGATTTAATCCCAATTTGGAAAAATCACATGATCTTTATATATATTTTTTCCACGATTCTTCGAAAGATTGTTCAAACTGTTCTCTAAATTGTGGATTTCAGGCCGGAAACCCAACAGAAGCCCTCAAACAGTCCAAACACGGCCAACCTGTCATGATGTTTGTCGGCATTGTGAATCCAACTGGAGAAGCCACGACGAAAGCGTTCTCCGAGCAAGTGAGTCAGCTTTGGGTGCAGAGTTTGTTCAACAATCATATGGAAGTCAATGTAAGTCCCTTTTGACAGCGTTTTGATGAGCTTTGATGCCAATTAAAACGTTTTCAGAGCTTTACCATCGAAGACGACCGTGTTTTGTTCATGTTCAAGCAAGGATCCCAAGCTTTCGACGCCGAAGAATTCATTCTGAAACAGCCACAATGTAAGGACATCACTTTGGAAGGTAAAGTCACCCTCGGAGCCGGTGGCAAGGCGCAGAAAAAGGAATTATAGACAGTTCAGGGTACTGTAATTTGCTCAAACCATATTGCATTGATAATTTATTCGGGTTTAACCTTATTTATAAGACATAAAATTACGTATATTATCTTAATTTGTGATTGGAAGTTTGTTGAAATTCAATTCAATACTTGAAAACTGACCAAAAGTGCCCCAGATTACGGTAGCCCTGCTTTCAGATGGACGCTGGCCGTGTCCTCCGTCAAGCCGAAGCGGCTGCCATGGACCAGATCCAACTCATGTTCCAACGTCCCGATCAACTTGAGAAGCTGGATGCCATCCGGAAGCGTGCCGATCGCAAGAAGGCTGCCGTTGAGGCCATGCTTCGAACCGGGGTCCAGTCGCAACTCGAAGGCATCCGGACGGCGATTGGCCATTTGCATAACGCCGCCGAGGATGTTAAAGAAATCGAAAGATGCACCGGCTACATCTATGAACAAGTCCAAAGTGTTCCCGAGATGAAAGCCAAGATGCGCGAGCTCAGCAAAGCCAACGCGACTCATAGCCAATATGCGGCGGCCATGGAAAACTTGAAGCATATTTTCAATATTGGGGATACGATTGAAAAGACGCATGAATCCATTACTAATGGGCAGTTATTGCATGCTCACAAAAAGTTTGTCCACCTTTCTTTAATGTTTGAACTCAAAAGTGTCTTACAGTATCATGGAGCTGGAAAACGCCCGCGACGACCTCATGTACGAAGTCCACAAACTCAAGAATGAAAAGCGAGAATACGACAAGAACCTTCTAAAATCCTACTTCTCTGATGTCGAGAAACTCGCCCAAAATCTGGCCAAACAGTTATGGTACATCTGTTCCCGAGCATTGGAAACGGTCCAAGGCATTGATAACGGCCCTCAACAACTCGTTTCCGCGCTGCGAATCGTCGAAAGAGAAGAACGTATCGATCAGTACTACACCGATAGGCTGTCGGCATCCGATAACTTCATGCCCCCTGGTCGGCCGAGGAAATGGAGGGCTAAAGTGTTCGAAATTCTGGCTAAAAACGTAACACAGCGAGTCGAAGGCAATCAGCTCCAAGACCGATCCACGAACACGAATTGGCTGGCGGTGTATCTGGAAGTGTGTCGGAAGGTTCTTGTCGAGGATTTGAGGGTGGTTAAGAGTGGATTGGCACCCTGCTTCCCACCGGAATACAAGATCTATGATAGGTACATCAATATGTATCACGGAGCGATCGCTAAGAGGGTATGTTTATGCTTTTATAGGGCCAGTCTTACTGTAGTTTATCTTTCAGTTACGCGAAATAGCTTCCGAAGACCTCATAAAGGCAGAACTCGTCCAACTTCTCGGATGGGTCCAATCTTATGGGTATGTTTTTCCATCTAAACATCGAATCTTTCAAAAGACCGTTTCAGCGGAGCCGAAATCCTCGGCAATCACCGCCTCGGAATCCAAACCGCGGCCCTTCTCGCCGAACAGCCACTTCTCCCGAAGTTAACCATGGAAGCCCTTTATGAGCGATACATTGAAATTGTCAAAACAGATTTCGATAATTGGTTAAACAAGTCTCTTTCAACCGAAAAAGATGTCAGTTTTGACCCCCATTTTTGTAAATTCAACTTACAGTAACCCTTTTCAGGATTGGTACAAACACGCCTCTCCCGATCAAGACAACAACAACTGCTACTACACCCAATTACCATCGTTGCTTTTCGGCATGAGCGAGGATACTGTCGAGTTGACGAAGCAATTCTCAGTTGAAATCATTCCGAGGGTCATTGATGTCGCTGTTGATGAGTTTTTGGCTTTTGCGACGCGATACAAAGGTGCGATTTCCTTCCTTTTAAACGGCGTGTTGTAGCTAAAAAAGGTTTAGATGCGGCAATGGCCTACAAGATGAAGCACTTTGAGAATCGCGAGCACTTTCAAAAGTTTACTGCAACTTTGGTAGGTTTCAGTCTTCTTCAAGTTGTTTGAAAAGTGTAAAGTAAGAGTTGAAATTTCAGATCGCTGTGATCAACAATCTGGATACCTGCTGCGAATTCACCGACAGACTCGAAAAACACATCCGTATCACTATGGAGAATGCTGGAAATGGCGAATACGACTATGATGTAGGGTCGCCGAGGTCGATGGCATCCTATGGTATCAATAGGGGCGAGTTGATTCAGAAGATTGATCAGTTGAAGAAGAAGTGGAAGTTTGCCATGCAGTCCGTGTAAGTCCTTCTTTTTCGACCGTCATTTCGGCTAACAAGTTGATTTCAGAATCTCCGGCCTTTTGGATGAGATCAATGAAGACATCCAGAAGTACTTGAACAACCTCATGACTCGACAATGGCTTATGGTGAGTGTCTTTGACTATTTGGCAGACCCTAAAGATCCGATTTCAGGGCTCTGACGACCGCGACACCATCTGCATCACCATCGCCGACTACTTCGAAGACTATTGCCACATCCGTCCTCATCTCCGAGTCACCCTGATCGAAGAACTCATGTACAAGGTCGTCGGCGAATACATCATAGCCATCAATGAGCGCCGTTTGACCTATTCAACCTACAATGAACGCCATCTAGCTGCGGAACGCTTGAAGGAGGATAGCGGCAAGATTGAAGAACTCTTCGCAGAATTCCTGAATCGCCAAGGCACTCCGATGATGACGGCAGTCTTGGTCGCGATGGCTGATATCCTCAGTTTGCGGGATAAGTCGCTCCTCCAATTGGAAACGTATGCTTTTGTTCGGAAGTATCCCGACGTCCACGTTGAATTGTTGGCTTCGCTGATGCAAGCGAGAGAAGACATGAACGCCAAGGAAGCCAGGGCCATCGCCGAGGATGCTGTCGGCAACGCGAAGTACTATCCGAAGGGCGATCGGGAAATGGTCAAACTGTTTGGAATGTGTAAATTAGAAGGCCGAAGGACACTGCCAGCCTTGGAGGAAACAATGAGCAACATGTTTGCCACGATCGTTATGACGACGACGAGAAATGCTCAGGCGTGATTTTGGGATTTGTAAATCGGTGTATTAATCTATTGCAAGAGTTTAATAAAGGCATGCTTTTTTTGGAAACGAGGTTACGGTAACAGGTTAACGCCCATTTTACATTATTCAGCAGTGTTATTCTGACACTGTAGCGACTCACAATGACCTACAGAGTCGACTCTGAATCGACTTATAGTAAGTCTGAATTGGAGTCGACTCACAATGACTCAAAAAGGTATCCGGAGTCGCCTCTGAAATAGAGTCAGTCGGAGTCGACTCCAAGTCTGAAAAAGCGTCACACTGGCAAACAGTCTCGCAGGCTGGGGGAAGGGTCAACGCATCGATTGTCGGACAGAGCCGATGGCTGTCTGACATGGAGGAGGACGACCCGACACGCCGATCATTGCGCAATGTGCAACCGGTGGGAGGCGCACGCGTTCAATTCGCGCGCGAAATGGTGGCCCCGAACATTTGGCGCGAAAACAGCCAATCGCTTTCAAACGCGAATGCGCGCATTCGACCCAGCCAGTCTCGCTTCCTCGCTTTCCTCGTGTAAAGTCGACTTTTCTTCATGCTTTCCGGGCCAATTTCCAACATTGGTTAACCATGTCGTGCCCCTTCACCCAATCGGTTAACTATTTCACGCTTTTCACCATGTTGTTTAACCGCTACGTGCTTTTCCGACCAATTTTCATCATCGGTCAATCATTTCAGCCTCTACTAACCTCCGCGTCCAACCATGTTCGAAGCCCAGCTCGAAAAGGCCTCCGTCCTCAAGAAGATCATCGACGCCATCCGGGATCTCGTCAATGATGCTCCCTTCGATTGCAATGACAGTGCTATCAATCTTCAGGTATGTTTCTTCGCCTTTTTGAACTTCATTTCTATCTTATATAAACTTTCAGGCCATGGACGCCTCCCACGTCGCCCTTGTCGCCCTCAAGATGCCCATGGAGATCTTCGACACGTACCGTTGTGACCGTTCTGTTAGCCTTGGCTTAAACTTGGCTAATGTCGCAAAAGCCTTGAAGTGCGCCAACAATGACGATGTTTGCGTGTTGCGATTCGCGGATCACGATCCTGATAACGTTGTCTTTGCCTTCCATGATGCTGGCAAGACTAAGAGCCAGGTTTTTCAACTCATCTTTATGATTTTATATATATAAAAACCATCCCCCTTCAGGAAATCACAATCAAGCTCATGGACATTGACAACGAGCACCTCGGCATCCCCGATCAGAAGTACGCCGCGACCCTGGAGATGAGCTCGGCCGAATTCGCGAAGACCT
>KB454980.1:11940-28669 GCA_000341325.1 Panagrellus redivivus
GACTGAGGACATTCTATGCGGAGGGGTACTGATAAGAATCTAATATAAACTTACTGGCCATAGTTGAATGCGATAAAGTGATGCAAATACCAACGTTAAAGGGACTAATGTAAAGAAAGAAAAAAGAAAAGCTAATATAAGGAAGTTATAAGTGCATCGATTACAGGAACCCGCGTCTACAGTCCCCCGGAATGGATCCGCACCATGCGCTACCAAGGCAATCATGCCACGATCTGGTCGCTTGGCATCCTCCTGTATGACCTCGTCATTGGGGATGTACCCTTCCACCGTGATTATGACATCCTGGGTGGTCATATCCGCTGGCGCCGCTTCTTGACTGACGGTATGTAGTTTTTAACAACGTTTTTAAACTGTAAAAACAATTTTGATCTTCTCTTTTTCAGACCTCAAAGACCTTATTCTCGGCTGCCTTGCTGATTCCCCACGCGAACGCTTTACCATCGACGATGTCCTTGCCCACCCCTGGCTGACTGAGCACATTGTCGCTGACATCGGTTCGGCCACCTTCAAGCTCCGTGAATCCAAGATCCGCGAGCAGCTGATCAAATTCGACAAAGAATGCGTCGAGAAATGGGCCCTTACCAGTGCCGCCAAGGAACTCGAGGAGAAGAAGAAGGCCGCCGAAGAAGCACTGCGAAAGATCGAGGAAGAGAAGCTGAAGGCTGAGGAGGAAGCTCAGAAGAAGGCCGAGGAAGAGAAGCTGAACCCGCCACCGACTGAGACCAAGGAAGAAAAGGAGTACGCTCGTATGGCCTTCTCTTGCTGCGCTGACGGCATCCACCGCCCCCACATCGACACTCTCATCTATGAGATCAGCATGGGCAATTCGATCACACACATCATTGGCGGCTCCTCCAACAGCAGCAGCAGCAGCAGTAGCCCCAGCAGCAGCGCGGATTCGGGTTTCGGATCAAACAACAACACATCTCCACGCCTTCAGCCGCCTCCTTGCTGCTGCCACTCGGTATCGCCCCACATCGATAAGAAGCCAGCTACCATGGAATCGCTTGAATGGTTCGAGCGGTACATTGCTCCAAGCATGCCATTGCCGGCAATCAAGTCTGGCATCTTCGCCGAAAGTCTGGCTGACAGTGGCCCTGATGATGATTTCCCCTTCGTTTTCGACAGCTCTTAATTCTAATTCAATTACGATTGAATTTTAAAAAGCATTTTTTATTAATTTTTTGACTAATTTTTATGTTGTTCTGCTAATCTGTCTATCTTATTCTTTTCCCCCCACCACAAAAAGTGTCTACTCTTGCTTTTACAGTAGTTCACTCCGTCACAGACTTCCAATTTCAAAAAAGCCTTACTCAAACATGGTAACCCCTCAATTTGAGCTTTCTGATTTTATTTTTTTAAACTTAACTACCCCTTGATCTTTTCTGATGTACATATTTTATGTAACATTTATTGTACATAACTTTATAGTGTTAACACCCCGGACTTCAATGTTGGTAACTGATGTATATAATCTTACTTTGTAATTTCTAAATGGCAACGTATAGCCCTTACCATTCTTCATATTAATCTATCTAATCACCACGCTTCCAACTGCTTATGCTCAATCTCTGGCTCGGCCTAACCCCCAACTTATGTATAACTTACCACATAAACTGCAAATATTAATACATTCGCAGAACTTTGGATGTTTTCTCGCAAAACTGTAATTTCTACCTTGTAACCCGCAAATATGACTATGTATCCGCCTTTCCAACTGCAAATTTACCTGACTGATGACATGAATCTAATGACAAACATGGTAAAATACTATTGTTTAAACCCAACATTTATTGTAATGCTCATTACCCCAATATTCCTGTGAAACAGTGTCTGTCCCCAGCCGGTTGCACCCTTTTGATCATGTCAATCAGAATTATATTGTATGCTATTAATTAGTCTGCAATAGACTAAAGTTTGTACTACTATGTTTATTAATGAACTGCAATCTCTAAAATTGCCTAACTTTTTGCCCAAGGCGTGTAATAATCGTTTTAATTGCAGCTTCTATCTAATATTAATCGTACTTATATTCTATCTTTTTCTAATATGAAATCAATTTAACTCTATTTATTCCCTTCAACACTTTCACCCTCCCTTGAACCATGGTATTCTCTTTGAAGCTCATCATCTGTCGCTTTATGGTGACGGTTCAACCCGTCGAAAAATTATGTACTCCTTGAGTTTTTTTTCGGCTGTAACTCCTATCACTTCATCGAAATGGTGTATGGATTGAAGTTTGAAACTGTTTTTCTTACTGTATACCCATTACCAATCTGTTGTTGTGTCAGGTTTATCACGGACTGTCAAGTCCTTAACGCACATTATGCTTTTTCTCTTTTTTGTAGTGTTTTGTCATTGTCGTAATTGTAACGTTGGGCATATTTTAATAAATACAATGGCATAATCTGACGGAACAGGCGCGGAGCATGGGGTATTTTCTGCACGCAAACACATAAAAAGAGGATTAAGACGAGAATAACATTGAAACTAGTCGGCTGAAAACAAACCAACGAGGAAGTAGTAATATACATAGACGATGCAAAAAAGCAACTGCGGTCGGTGGTCATCCGTTCACTTCCGGCAATTAATTCGGGAGTTAGAACCGAACCAATACCCAAAATTCTTGTTGGTCGTCGCCGGAATTAATCACAGAGCATCCGACAATTGACCGACAGCTGTGTATATTTGTTATGCCAATGATCACTATTAAATGTAACAAAACAAGCCATTCAACGCATTACGGAAGCCGGAAAATATTATGTTTATACTTCAAATTTCGACATTTCCATTATGAGTTAATGGTTGCCCCGCAAAAGTGCATTTTGTATTCACCACTGATCCGTTGTGAGGTTTCTGACCATGCAAGCTGTTATCCAAACAGCAGTCATTTATTTTCGCTTAAGTTAACAACGGAACATCTGCACAGCGAAATGAGGGACATTATTTTCACAAAAATATGCTTTGAATGCTTTCTTCGACAGAAGTCCGTAGTTCGGAAGTCGTTACGAGGTCATCTTTTATGAAGATGGATGACGCCTTGAAAATCTGTGCATTGCCCCGAGAAACATTGAACAGAAAATTTATGAGGTTCTAGAAAGCAAGTCTTGTCGATGCTGTTTGCTACCTAGTATCCGGGCGCCGGAAACGTAACTGCATTAATCTCAACTCATACTGACGACATCAGCAACAGTTCCGTCGGATCACATGGGTTTACTTTACTTTGGTTTTGATATTACATCATTCTTAGTAGTCCCGGGAAAAGGTTGATAACAGTAAGCACGGAAAAGTTAAGCCTTTCAACGCTAAACGCATTCTAAATTTATCGTCAAAAGTACAACGTCAGAACTGCCTATTCACTCAAGATATTCCTGTAAATCTACTTTTGTTGCCAACATTTGAGTGAATTCTCGTGATCATAGTCTGTGTGCATTTGGCTACTTTTCACGACCAAGTGTGAATGGGTCCTCACATTGCGCACAAAAGAACTATTTTCAAAGTTGAGATCACAGAGTACCGCGGCCAATAAGTCCAATGTCACTTTTATGTGTGTTTACTCAGGAAAAATATCTGAGCTAAAGTTGTTTTGAAAAAAGAGGGACTTTTATTTTTCAAAACATGATTTTTGCAGATTTGACAGTGTTTGACAGCGTAGTTTATTCGCTTGTGTGTTTCGTTGAGATGCCAACCCATCGCTCTCAATATTAATAAAACAAAAGAGATGCCGAAACAGTCCTAATCTGCCACTGAGCAGGTCCAATCTACTCGTGCCGACCGGATAATCTGTACGGTAAACATGAACCGCCTTTCCGGTTTACTCGAAAACGACTCAAGCGATTGACCTTTAAAGCGTCAAACGTGTCTCCATACTGTAGAGCTCATTTAAGACACCCTGCCTACTGTACGAAAATTAAAGCCAGACAGAGAGATCCTAATTATTCCCATAATAGGGTACTTATCACACACAATACGCCATTCTTTGAGCGACCGAAAAAGAACAACAGTGGTATTCTTTCCTGACGACGATGCTGAAGAAGACATAAAAGTTTGATCACCTCATTAAGGCGCGACCACCACGATTTTATTGGTAATGACGGGATCATTTGACAAGGGTGCAGCTCCTGGGTTTTTTGATTGTCTACAGACAAAAAATGTCGTACTATACTTCCAGAAGTGAACAAAAAGCAAATTCTTCATTAACATTGTTATTTAAATGCAATTTTAAAGGCCGTCCTGATGCTCAAATTGCACAATTAATCTATGGTTGCTTACGAATAATCATAATTTAAATTTACTTTTGATCAGCTACAGTAATCCAAATGTGTGCACTTTGCCATTGAAAGCCAAAAAAACAACTAAATGCCTTTTTAAATTTCTCGGATCTTTGAACTGACAGTAATACCCATAAATGCCAGTATACCCCAAGCGAGATCGTGACATATACAACATTCTACTAGCGCAAAGTACTGCTTTGATTGTGATTTAGTTAGTACGTCATTAGTACTTGTTGAAAGCTAACTGATCTGCATCAGTTGACGTCAATTGACAATAGTGCTTCGTACGTTTATACGACTTGACAAGACAAACTTTAAAAAAACTTAAATTTAGTATTCTTCCGTTGCTTGAAAAACTCAGTGAAAAGCATAAAACAAACAACGCATCATTCATTTGCTGTCACAAATTTTGACTTTTTGCTCCTTAATTGCAATTCTTCACAATTTTGCAACTGACCGGATTGTCTTCGAAGAATCAGCAAAGTTGGCCAGATTCCCAGAGCGATGTAGTCTCGCATACTGACGTGACCGACGTTTAATGAAGTGCATTCGGGCGTGTCACCGGTGACGGCCGGACAGAACATGTCAGTCCGATCGGCTGTTAAGAAAGAAAAAAACTCCGAAAGAAGTAAAAAACCGAGGGAAAAAGCAGCGGTAGACGACGGTAAAGACAGCCGACAGACGGGTCGACCCGGACCGCCTTTTAACACATTTGGACGAGTCATCAGGACGGGAGGGAACGACCGTGACGTCGAACAAACGTGTGCGTCTACAATTTGTCTTTCCTCGTGAAGTGGTACCAGCCGGTACCAGGAGTCTCCGGTCGAAGCGCCCTTGACGAAGGGTCGAAAGAACACCGCGTGGAGAATGCACGTAATAGAAAGACCGCAGACATACGGGATGCGCACGCTTCTGGCGCCAAGCCAGCTGTCACCATGGGGCGTGGTGACAGCGTCTGTTTTGTGTTTTTTCGAAAGTTTTCTTTTTGTTTGAAACGTGAAAAAGTTTGAACGGGGGACGAAGTAAAAAAAAGAAACGACAAATATAGAAAAATAGATAGCCCCGATAACGAAGAAACATTGCGTCCTGCCGCTGTCAGTGTGAACTTTAAGAGTGTCTGTGATAAAATGAGTTTACACGGTCTAAGGGCAATAGTTGAAGCTTCATTATATTTTGTGCTTTTATTCTAAACTTTTTGGTATATGTATGATTGTTCAAAAACTTGGCAACAAATTGGCGCCAAATTATACGGTAATATTACACAAAACACAGCAACTGCATAACAACCTTTTCAAGGTCTTTTCTAAACTCATTTATCAAACCCCTCTTTGTTAAATGTGATTTCTGATGTCACATCAGTGTCCGTTGTTGTTGTTAGACAAATGGGTAAATATATTCGTGAAAACTTTGTAACTGGTACGACGATAATGAATGGTTGGATTTATAGGAAAATATTTTGCTTTGATCAGTAAAGTGTTAAATGCAATGTCACATTTAACCAACAATGTAATGTGAGAACATCGTTCACGGTTTCCTTTATTTAAAAAACGATAAGAAGCAACAAAAACCTTGTGATTTCTGTGAAAAACTTCAATGACAAAAGCATAGCATAAATCAGCAATTCTTCAATTGCTTTTGTCGAGCAACACAGTAAAGTTTTCAAATTTTCAATTTATTTCAATGACAAGAAAAGCATCGATCAGAATTACAAGCAATCAAAGGACCATCTGTAGTACAGGTAAACATCAAGAATTATCAAATTTCAGACACACCTTCAACAATTTTTGATGACGTTTTGAAGTTTCCACAAGTACAAAAAACCCACCGCTCAAAATCTTGGAAATAATCACCGTTGTAGCGCATTCTTGCGCTAATCGCGGAGTGATAAGGACTTCTAGTGCAACGTTGATGCGTTTTCAACATTTATAGGTTGTTAATCTTCTTGAGGTGCGCCAATTAACTTTATGGATGTATTGAGAGCATCGATGTTAGATAGACTCACGGTAAGTGATAATACCATTTTTTATCATGTTGTGATTCACGGCTGCACAATGTTGAAACTAGGGGGCGATGCTAGGTACATGATAAAAACGTAGAACTTATTGTTCACCTTTGCCAGTTGTAAGCATTCAGCTCCAAATGAGAGGCTTCGTGATTTTTGCGCTCTGCTTGGGCCTTGCCTATGCGGCCTTGCCGCCACTGACCGGCTTCTACAATGGAAAGCCTCTTCGTCGTTTGATGGATACCATCTATGGCGCCCATGAAGCTAACTGCACTGCCGATGTAACCCAACACAATTTCACCCAAATTGTTGATCACTTTTCGGATTCGGACAACAGTACTTGGAATCAGCGTCTTCTGGTAAATGATGCGTATTTCAACTACACTACAGATTCGCCGGTTATTTTCATCCAAATTGGTGGAGAAGATACAGCTTCCATTGTATGGACATGCTGGACCAACTATACTTACATCAGTTTGGCTGTTCAACACGGCGCTCTTGTGCTTCAACTTGAACATCGTTTCTTCGGATACAGTTACCCCCTCTGGACTAAGGATGGTCTCGCTGATATGTCTACCGAAGCCCTGAGATTGCTTACATCCCAACAAGCTCTTGCTGATTTGGCCAACTTTATTAAAGCTTTCAACGATCAACATAAGTTTGTCAATCCTCGTTGGGTCGTCTTCGGCGGTTCTTACCCCGGATCCCTCTGTGCCTGGTTCCGAGCCCAGTATCCCGACCTTTCTGTTGGCGGTATTTGCAGTTCTGCTCCACTCTGGGCAAAGGTTGACTTTTACGGTGAGATAAACTTTTACCACAATTTCGTTCATTGTTTTGTGATCTTTCATCTTTAGAGTACGCACAAGTTATGGAATACGCTATTGGAGATTACAACCCTACCTGTAAGGAAGGTATCAAGCGAGGTTTTGCTGTCGCTAAGCAGTACGTCTACACTGATGATGGTCGAGATACTTTGAATGAAATCTTCCAGTACGAAACTTTTTTTAAATACAGGTTTTTAATGCTACCACTTTCAGAATTGACCCTCCGCTCGACCCCAAGAACTCGACAAATTATGAACTGGATGTCACCAACTTTTTGGCGACGCTGTTCAGCTCATTCCAGGGCATTATTCAGTACACTTTCGATGGAAGAGTACGTTTGATTTACTTTTTTGCCATATTTGTGCAACTTAATGTTAATTTTAGAACAACAACACCATCAACGGCTACGGTTTGACCGGTCTTTGCGATATTGTTCTCGGTGATTTGAACATCAATTCTAACGGAACCATTAATGGTACTGACTATCTCTACCTGCAACTCGTTGCCGATGTTGTCTTCTGGGCCCAAGACGTTGAAGGTGGTAACCCAAACCGTACCCTTGGCAACAACTACGCCGATTCCTTGGGTGGTCTGACTCGCACTACCTACAATGTGAACGTCGATGATGATCGTGACATTTCCGCTGGACGTGGATGGATGTGGTTGAGCTGTGGTATGGCTCTTGGCTGGCTTCAGGTATGTCATTTTCCAACTGTTACCATTATTAGTTATGTTCCTTTTCAGACGACTGAGGGCGGCGAAGGCATGTTTGGACGGGCACTCCCCCTGAACTACTACCTCAACATGTGCTACGACCTCTTCGGCAACCCCGTGAACACCACCTACATCACCGCCAAGGTTGCCGAGTCTGTGGATCACTTCAAGAATCCGTGGAACTACAACGCTACCAATGTTGTCTTGCCCAATGGTGCCTACGATCCGTGGAGCGCTCTTGGCTCTTACGTCACTAACAATGCCACACATCAGATTTCGGTGCTCATTCCTGGTAAATTTTTTGTTTATTTATGAATTTCTTTGTATTAAAATTGCTTAATTTCAGCCGCTGCTCATTGCTCTGACATGTACCCTTCGCGTGATGGAGAACCGAAGGCGTTGAACGCTACCCGTACTCTGATTGCCAATGAAGTTGCTTATTACCTTACTCAGACCAATGTGCCGCCAACGGTCGAAACAACGACGAAAGGTTCTGGCAACTCTCACTCTATGCTTTCAGTTACTTTCGCCATTGTTATCTCTTCCATTGTTTCTTTTTTGTTGTAATAATGGAAAAGTTTTAACTGTTTAATAAATATTGGTTTTACAACTTTTAATCGATAAACATAAAACGCCCTGTTAACCATTGAACTAAAACAATCAATCTCTATGCAATCACTCAACAAGTATAGACACGAATCGCTCGTATCTTGAGTGTAACTCAATCCATCTATTTGTTATGATTTAGGAAAAACAAGTATCCATTAGCTATTACTTCCACACAAACTTCAAAGAAAAGTTATGTGCTGTCATGTCATAGATTTTAGTACAACTCTTTATGTTGTTTTCTATTTGTTTTAACGTTTAGTTTTTAATGCAGTCGTGTTTTTAACATGTCGGTTCAAGCATGTCATGCATGTTCATTGAAATTCTTATTTTTCCGTGCAATATTAATTTTCTAAAATTTTTTATTGAAACCTTTTATTTTCTGACCACCGATGACATAATAAAAAATTTAAAGTTCCATATTTTTAACAGCCGGTTTCTGTTAGGCACGAGTCATTTCTCGGACTTCCGTCAGTTCACATAATGATTACCTCCACCTCATTTCCGCGAAACCGCAGTTAAATCAACTCGAAGCGTCTGTGGAATTAAGTGGCAGTGTGGCTGAGATAAACGATGCCTGCAGAAAATAGTCAGTTCTGCTAGCAGGTGGCAAAAAGTATGAAGTGATGGGAAAACATTCATTGTGTCGGTGCATGAACATCCATTCGTCCTTACAGCGTGCTTGTATGCCAGGGCATAAGCCGCCACACAATTGATGGTGATGAAGATGGAGTACCCCTCAACATCGCTTCCAAATGCCGATCGTCCGCACTGTTCCCATCTTTTTCTCGTTTCACGTCATCCTTAAGTTTTCTTATCCTAACCGGCATATGAGTGTAATCTTTTTTTTAGTCTTCGACCACATACTAAAATAACATTAGTGACAAAAAATAGCGGAGGACTGAAACGTTTGAACTGATAAAATTCAATTTTGGATTAAGGGCGGCGTCCGGGGGCGAACAATGTCCCGAACAATAGTTTGGAGAGTGGACCCAGTTGCATAGTATTCCGATTGTTGTGTCATGGACCCCATTTTGAACGGCATGCAACGTCGCCAGTTATCCCATCGACCCTCCATCATCTTTGACGACGCACTTAGGTCAGGTGTTGTCACACTTGCAATTTTCAAACCTCAGAGTGCAATGGTTATTTAAGCTTAAAAAAGACACTTTTCTTAGCGACCGATTTTCATTACACGCTATCGAGAAAGGGGCACTAAGCAGTTATGCCAAACTTCCCTTGGGTATCAAATTTTGCCGAATTCAAATAGTTTCATTCGAACCAAACCCTCTTTTGAGTCGCAAACCTTGTTATCATTTTGCAACATATATTATATTTTCATTCAATTCAACCTACTTGTATAAAACAACAAGATAAAGGAACTTACATGAAAATTTTCCATGCGTGAAAGAAAGCATGGCGCATCCCCACGCTAAAATCACGAGTAAATTTGATTTTGTGATTCACTGTGCCGCCCATTTTTAATGTTTTGAAGTCGACGCGCTGCAATTGTTGAATCCATTTTCAGCCGTGTGCCGCAACGTCTTTGGAAGAATGCTTTTGACCGAAGTGACGACACTTTTTCTCGTCTTATCGTATCGTTGGTCGATGAAAACTGAACCCTAGCACCTCGAAGGTGTTGTCCTTTCCAGTTGGAAGCTCCCAAACTTTGACAACTCCGTCCCTATGTGTTTAATTGAATTGTTCTAAAAACGACCCTAGCTTGCACGATATACTTAAGCAATGCCAACAGCTTTCTGGACCGGACCGCCCTTTAACCACCCAGACTTTGGTGAAGCCAGCGGGCTTGCCGACGGGCTTTCCGTACCATACCTTCTTGGCAGGGGGTGGCCGTTCAGTAAATAGTCACTTCAGTTTACTTTATCCAGAAGTCATTTGTTTCTAGTAGTTCCGCCTTGTCGGTGGTGCCATTGTTCGGTCATGTCTGAAAAGGCAACGCCAATTTCGACCATTTCGACGTTTAATTTTGATGTCTATCACCAATATAACCAGGCATTCACGTATTTCGTGCCGAAATTAAAGCATACTTGTCCACATCCGGTCGCATTATCTTTGATGTTTCCTCGATGCACGTCAGCGAGGCCACATTAGGAATCAGGAAGATTTAAGGTTATGTGGGACGCTGAGAAGGCCACGATGCTTCTGCTTTCGTTCCGCCCTTCGGCCAATTTGATAATTTCCGGTTTATCCGGGTTGGTTTCATTATGTACGGTGTTGTACGCCCCCTGTTGTTTCCCCATATAAAACTTTGGTGTGGGAAACAATAGTTAGTATACATCTTTAAAGACTTTGGCGGCTTAACACAGTTCAATTTTTAAGTATTTACTTAACGTTCGAACACTTCAGAAGTGACTTCCGTCTTTTCTTCTTCACCCGTCTGAATAACGATATTAGGATTCTACTTTGTTTTTCGAATTTAAAGCTGAGACTAACTGTTTTGAATTCTCATAGACACGGTTTTTTGTGCCTTCGCGTGCTTTACCCCCGTCCAGACGCGGTTTTAAACGTAGCTTTTGCTTGGCACAGGATATTTGACTTTAAACATTTTCAAGGCGTGGTTCAGTTGCCACTTGGTAGGTTCCCAAAGAAAGGATAACGGTTTGAAAAGTGTTGCCTGCATACCTAAGCTATTTTAAAGCTACCGAGAATCCTTAATTTGTAAAAAGTTTAACCTAGCGCAATTTTAGTTCCGGTCTTAGAATTGCATCTTATCACGATTTGATCTCCATACGTCGCAAATGCTTGTGTATTTTGTAAACGCTACTGCTTATTCCTCAACAAATGTAAGCAGATCGCCCTGGGGAATTTACTATTTTTTATTTTTTATGCTGTCATACTTTACCGTCTTTTTTGGGTTTTTTCTCTGAGGCAGTATTTTAAGTAAGCACTTTTTAAGCATCTTAGCAACAGAAAAAAACAGATTTAAACTTTTCCAAGGTCAACTATAAAAACCCCACGCTTTGGTTTGCCGGTGGCAATTTTGAACTTTAACCTTGTTTTTAATGCCCAGTCGTTTTTTTGGGTCCACGGCAGGCAGGTTCCAGACTTGCCATGAATGGTAGTCATTTTGTACGTCTGCATTGTTATTATGCATCTACTCATTTGCCTTTTTGACGCCCTCTTATTGACAGATGTTAATGCTACTATCTAAACCTCGTTCCAGAGCTTTTTTGCGCCCTCATCATTTTATGAAATGCCCCTCGGCATGTCGTTCCTTTGCAACCACAGAGGATGTTGGAGATCTCAGGGATAAAACATAAGTGCGCCAAAGACCGGCCATAGCCGTGTTAGATTTTTTTGAATGATTTTATGCGGACACCACCCGGAAACTGGGCCGCAAAAAAGAAGGATCCAAAGCCATTTGGACCTAACTGATATGTGTGAATCATCAAGCAGCAACATGTCCTAAATGTTGATTAAATTCCGTGTCGCGTTAGACGTTTCGCCCTTTTTGAGAGACCTTTTGCCTTCGAACGTGCATCCGCTTTCAGTAATCGCTGCCTCGGGGTCCGCGGGTTTTTCTTTAAATAAATTTGAAAGCGTAGAATAGAACAAATGTTTTTGCAGATATGTTAATTTGAAGGCGGTCCAGATTACGTTAGCTTTTAACGTTTTGACTACATCAAACACCAACAGTATTTATCTTACATAAATGAATACTACGGAAGACCCTATATCCGCAGTTCTGCAGCAAGAAATGTCAAATTTCACGAGTGACAATGACTCGGGAATACCCTTCAATTGTGATTATTACGAGCCGCCGTTGACGGAGATCCGCTTTTGGATCGTGTCTGTTTTTGGTACTATTGTTTCACTTGTATCAATAACTCAAAATTTGTTTATTTTCTTTCTTTTTTTAAATAGGTAGGTTGCAAATGTAATGTATCATTGTCGTAATTTATCATTCTTTATTTATAGCAAGTCACATCGAACCAGTTACAACAAATATCTCATGCTTCTTGCATTTTTTGATGTCTTTGTCAGTCTTGCGTACATCTTACTAATGTCAGTTAACGTTCTTTCGGACTACTTGCGCTCCGCATTTTTAATCAAATTGTGGTAAGTTGTTTGAATGACCAGCCGGATGGGTCATCGCATTGAATGAAACAAGGCCTAATGCAATGTTGCAACATTCAGGATGCATTACATGATTCCAATGATAACAGTATCACACATAGCCATTACATCATCTTCTTTCCTGATTCTCGCAGCTACATATGAACGATTCTGCATTACGACGAATTCATCACATTTACGGCTACTTCAACGAAATCGAAACTTGATTGCTTTTCTGGCTGTGCTTATTGGTGTCATTAGCAAGGGATCTATGTATTTCGAATTTACGGTCTGTTTAATGAAGCTACATTTCAACCGGAGCTAAATTTTTGTTTTTTTAGATCAGCGTCATCCCGGAATGTGAAGGCCTAATGACGGAGTTGGCTCTTGGGTTTAAAGATTTTGTATTTGATACGAGTTATCACACAGTTTGGCGTTTCTGGTATCGCAATTTTGTAACCATCTTCTTTCCCTTCTTCATGCTGGCCTATTACAATATTCGTATTGTGAAGGCGTTATCACATCAACAAAAACAGAGTTGTGTGGATTTGTTGAACAACTCATTGGAGCAGACTAAGCGGAAGAAGACCACTCGCTCAGCTACCAGGACAATGATTCTTGTCGTATGTTGTTACCTGGTTTCCAATATTATAAACGTACTTCTAACTGTTTGGGAGCATGTTGATAAGACATCGCTTGCCGAGAAGTATGATAGGTTTGTTTTTATCGCTTTTTAAAGTGTGAAATTGTTTATTCGAGTGGTACTTTATCTAACTGCATTATGCTTTTTCAGCTTCTACGCTTTGGCCCTAGACTTTGTCTCATTGGCAACAAACTTGTCCTGCGCCTTCCGTGTGCCAATTTATTTAGCTTGCCAAGCAGCCTTACGTGAAGAAATCTTCTTCACAATAAAGCGATGGAGCCATTGTCGGTCGGCAGAGCATTTAGGACACTGCCAAAATAACACGGTACCCTTGCATTAAATGTTTGTTTATGAGCTTTTACGACGCCTTCATTTCAGAGTCCTCAGACACCGGGTTCGCCAGAAAATGTCTGCCTTATTAATGGCCATTTTGCCGAGATGGAGCCGTCAACGACAAGTGATGGGGTGCCTAGCAGCGAAGATTACCAACTCCTCACCAATAACAACAGTAATCACGCGGCACATGGTGATACATCTGGGATGTCGTCTCTAAGAAGCGGTTTTCGCGGTAACAGTCGGGAACGCAATGGGTGCACACAGCCGCCACTCATGTACAGCTTTGACGATGACCAACAGTCCACATCGTCGTCGTTAGCTGCACACTCTGAAGAGATTTTGAAGCGCATCATTGGCACGCATAATGAAACAATGTTGTAGCTGTTTCCAAACGTATCCCAATAATTACTCTGTCAAAATACAGACACATACCCGCATATTGGTCTTTATCTTTATTTTTGGAATGAATGCAAAATAAATGACATGTATCTCACAGATATAAACCTGTCCGATCTCAGGGGGGAAGTTTATCAAAGCATGTTGCCGCCTGCTTGGTGGTTCCGTTCCGCGCATTACACAAGTGCGACACTACCCAATTGCGGAAATCTCGAAAAGAAGTGCCGCTCGAGTCATTTACAACCACAAGTCACTTTGCGGCTCGAGACTAGAAACAGTATCCCAGCAATCAAGTGCGAAGAAGAGCTATCGTTCAGTTCGTTTACGGGCAACAAAGGTCATCCAAGTGCCACATCGTCAAGTAAGACGTGTAAAAGGTTTTAGGGCGTCATTTCGGCACGCGACAACGATAAAATCCGGGTGTGCCTTTCTTTCCGATCTTTCCGGAAATAGGGCTCAATGCCAAAGGCGAAGGCGAACTCAACAAGTCGTAAAAACGATTTATATCGATCACTAAATAAGGCACAATCCTGTTTTGTCTGCAAAACGATGTGCCAAAAGAGCCGGAAACAAAGAGCGTCCGAAGGGAAGAGGGAGAAAAAACTAGATATGTCGTTGTGCGTTCCGGGCCGTTTCTTTTGTTAAATTGTTATTGGATTAGCCAATCTAGGAACCCTAGGAAAAAACCTCCAGCCAAATATCTCCCGTGTAGTGTTTGTAATAAATAAGCTCCCAGGCAGGATTGCTACTGTAAGGTCTTATTATCGCCTTTCGCCCTTTTGATGTATAGTGTGAAGCGGTAGCCATTTGATGCGCCGAAAGCTACCGCAAGAAAGGTAGGACATATTGGCCGTTATCCCGATTGCGCAAGTTGCCTTTGACATGGGCAAGTCCGCAAGGTGATGTATCTATCTGTATAACTTATTTATCGATGCTGAGCTAGGCGGCTTCGATTCCACCGTTTGAAAGTTGTCTTTTTCCTGTTTGATCTGTATGCGGTGAGTAGGGCTAGATTTATGATCGTCATTAGACATACCGCCGGTCCTGACCCAACTAACAGTTGTCCTGGCTCGACCACCCGCGGCATGACAATTAATGATTCGGTGCTTGGAAGCCCCTGCGGCATGCACTGCGAAGAAAGCACTTATTTTCGAGTGATTAGCCATTAACAACAAACGGGGTCTTTGTTTGACGTCTCGACCGAAAACATCTATCTACCTCCTTGAGGCCTTGGCATTTATTTTAACAGGCTTGGTGGGGTCTCTGCTCTAGGAAGGTGAACTTCCCCCTTTGATTTCACTTGTTTTTCACCATTGTAAACACGTATTCCGTCTATGTCATGTCGGTATTACCTGCGGAAATGAACCTTCTGGCACTTCTTGAAGATATGAAATGATGGATGACACATCGATCAGAATATCGTGTCCGCTTGTCTCTCAATTTGCTTTGCCCGATTGAACAAGTCACTCTTGACCTGACATCTCAAACTTGCAACCCTACCGGGATTCCTTGCACAGGTTGTTCTCGCATCATTGGGCATCCACACCATTCAAATACATATCCTGTCATCGGTCGTCCGCCAACCTTGCAAGTCTCGCGATCCCCAAGTCTTCTATCCATCGTATCTCAGTAGCGGCGCACGAAAAGGATCAACTCCGTCGAGGGCGAGTCCACCCCAAGACAAGTAACCGACAGCAGTTGCGTTTCTCCTGTATATATGTGTAAAACATGTGGTTTATCTTGTCCATTCATACATATGTCCGACCTTGCACTTTGTTTCGTCCGACTTGAATATGCAACTTGCCGCCTCGGGCGATTAGCTCGTTCTCGGCGCGTTTTCACAATTTTATAGGTACCATTAAGTCTATGTTTATATACGCAATATATATCGTACTGCGCAATCTGTCAGATTTTTTTCGCTAGATGATGTTTTTTCTTATTGACCGACTAGTCACGTACAATCTAACCATCCATCTACCTGTCGGCCCGATCGCTTACATTGTTTTATTTAGCCTTTTCATAAGAATGTAAGAATGTATGGACAATAACTAACTGCTTTGGCGGCTTCCTTTTGTGATACTTGACTAAACTAGATCGGTTCTTGCCGACATTTCTTTCTCAAGTAACCGCCTAGGACTACACTGTCTTCAGTTTTCAGAGCCTGATTGAAACTAGCCTGAGGGTTTGTCCCCGCATCGGTAACAGATGTTTTTCGTTGCTTCAGTGGTTTTTTTCCGATTTTCAAGGGTAATGTTCTGAAGCCCGCCTTCTGCGCCGACCGAGCTTACTTTAGTTATCCCTCATGAAATTTGATACCCCAAGGCTAATTGGACGCGTTAATGCTTGCGCGCGGGAAGCGAGAGTTTTTGTTGGTTACTGTGGTCGCGCCTATTTTATATATATGCACTTTTTGCGGGTATTTTTTGCCACTGAATATTAATATATCCGTTTATCTCCGAAAACCCTCGTGCAGACTGTAATTATCACCTGTGGAAGAAAGGAAGCTGCTCGAGATTGATGACCTTCTCAAACGACTAAAGAGTCTCATCCTCATCTACTTCGCATAATAATAGGATCAATTATTCATGCCGCCACTGAGCGTCGGTGCGATCTTTCATTAAGCCGTTCACTTCCTTTTCTTTTTCGCGCACTCATCACAGTTACGGTCCTTCAAATGGACTACCCCATCGGGTGAGCGTGCCATGGCATCGGCTCCATGCACGCTTCCTGTATTGAGCACATCTTGCCTCCTCAAAGGTCGCCGCATCCGGGAAATGTTAAGAGGCCATTCGCGAGGTTTTTTAGGAGGGCCGACCCCCGATTTTTTGACATCCAA
>KB454981.1:5635-41565 GCA_000341325.1 Panagrellus redivivus
TGGCTTCTGAAATCAATTTAATTGGGATAAGTCGAACCATTTCAAAGATTACGGTAATTTGGAAACTCTTGATTGCTACGTTTTGTAAAAACATTTGACTGCAATATTTCGTTTTACAACGCTATATGCGTTATTCAAGAATCTCGATTACATCCGAACAGTAGTTCCCTTCAGCTGTCATTGACACTTTGGGCGTTGTTTTCACCCCATTTCTGTTCTGTAGTTTGAGCGACAGTTTCAAAGACACTGCCGACACTTTTGTACCAAAAACAGTCCTTGACATTGTAGCATGCTGGGTTTTTTTGTTTTTGCCGATCGATCTGCCATTTTTTTTACAAAACGGTTCCCGGAGATAATAGAACTGATAGATGTTTCCAAAGATTAAATCAAACCTCAAAGTACCGTAAACGTTGTGTAAGTGTTTGAAAGATCTTGTGTAAACCTCTTACAAAAGTCATTGCCAGTGAATTTCGTTGTAAAAACTGATGAAGATTGCATCACTTGTAAACAAACAAACACATTTACGTGTGTCAATGTCATTTGCAAAAAGAGGGCGGTAAACCATGCAGTCGCATTTTCATTTTTTGCTCTGCTTGTAAACTGAAAGTTGTGTTGTCGCTCTGCTTCTCGATGTTGGGTGGTTGCCTGCAGGGAGCGGACCACATGGCTGTGTCCTGTGGCGTTCAATGTCTTGCTAAAACAACAACAATATCGACGGTGGGGCCGGACCCCAAGTCGTTCATTCGCGAAAATCGTTCATTCGAAGGGCGATGCGCACATTACCGGCAGGGCCGCCCCGGGGCCACCACAACCGGTGTAGCAGCACCGCCGGCGCAGAACGTTCATTGCTGTCGGTTGTGGCCCGTGTATAATCACCACCATCCATAGATCGATCTTGTTTTGTTATCTTTGTTAGGCTTTTTGCATAGCTGGCAAGGCATTTCCGAGAAGTCTGGGGTGTGGTTTTATGGCCAAAGAGGGTGTCAAGTTTGTTTAATTTGGCCAACTTGGTTGTGTTTGTTAGACATGAAGTCGAAACCTGGCCGGAGGGCCACGATTTTTGGTATTTCCGGGTGTACTAATGCTGGGAAGACTACAATTGCGACGAGGATTGTTGAAAAGGTTAGTTCAAGACCCGCTTTTAAAGATTCCGTGAAATTTATATATGAAACTTCCAGCTCTCCGCCTCCGGCTATCACGTCTCCCACCACTGCATGGACGACTTCTTCAAGCAGCCTGAACACGTCCGAACCGTCCCATCAGCCGTGAATGACACTTCTGAAGCCTTCTATTATCACTACGACGAGCCCCATGCCGTCGATGCCGTCGCAATGGCCGCCGATATCCATCGTGTTTCGAATGAGCGCGACATCGTCATTGTCGAAGGAAACATGCTAATCGAGCTTCCGGAGGTCTTCGCTCTCTTGGATAAGGTCGTCTTCGTCACTATGACCAAACCAGCTTGTGAATCACGGCGTCTGACAAGATCTTATGATCCTCCAGATCAGCCTGGCTACTTTGATACTGTCGTTTGGCCAGAATATGAAAAGCACGCTACCAATGCGCGAAAACTTCACCAACAAGGGCACGAGATCGATTTCGTTGATGGCACAGCACCCCTGGAAGCCAATTTCGATGCCATCTTCAGAATAGCGCAAAGCTCTTTCAAGAATTTTGTCCGGATTCAGAATACACCTATCGAAACGAAGTTGCTTGAGAATTTTGTCAGTTTGCCGAGTTGTGGGGCTGTTTCGAGCTTTATTGGTACGGTTTTACATATTTTTATTGCCATTTTTATACATAAAGTCCACTTCCAGGCACAACCCGAGACAACTTCAACGGCAAACCCGTCAAACTCCTCGAATACGAATGCTACGAGCCTATGGCCTACTCCGAGTTGAAAGCCGTCTGCAGTACTGTAAGAACAGCATTTCCGGAAATCGCCCGAATCGCAATTGTTCATCGAATCGGCCCAGTTCCAATTGGTGAAGCATCAGTCGCCATCGCTACGTCATCAGCTCATCGGGATGCTGCCATTCGTGGGACACATTTGGCGATCGATACCCTGAAGTCGACAGTGCCGATCTTCAAGAAGGAAATATACTGTGATGGATCAAAGTCGTGGAAGGAAAATGCGGAATTTAAAGATTTGGCTGGGAATTTGGGGCATGGGAAACTTAATGGGTGTTCTTGATTTGGGGTGGTGTTTTTGAAAGATTGATAAAGAGTTCTTTTTGAATTGGATGATGTTGAAATTTGAGATGTTTGTGAACATTGGCATACTTTTGCATCAGTTTGAAGTGGTGTGTATGTATTTCGGGGGTTTCAGATGTCAGCCCTTTCTGGTAAGGTCGCCCTTGTCACAGGTGCCTCTCGTGGCATCGGCCGCGGTATCGCCCTTCAGCTCGGCGAAGCTGGAGCTAAGGTTTACATCACTGGTCGCCGTCCAGATGCTTCTGATGGCGCGAAGGAGAGTGATTTGCCGACGTTGGAGAAGACAGCTAAAGGTTAGTTTTCAATTTGATTCAAACTTACCGTAATGTCATACTGTATGACCTTTTCGTCGCCGCTTTGTTTGAAGTTTGCCATTTCTCACCACCTTTTCAGACATCGAAGCCCGTGGCGGCACGGCTGTCGTCGTCTACACCGACCATTCCAACTCGGACGAAATCAAAGCCCTTTTCGATCAGATCGCCTCCGAAAACGACGGCCAACTCGACATCCTCGTCAACAACGCCTATGCCGGTGTCAACCTCCTCACCAAACATGGTGATAAGCGCTTCTTCGAGCTCGAACCCGAAGCCTGGGACGTCATCAACAATGTCGGCCTGCGCAATCACTACTTCTGCTCCGTCTACGCCAGCCGTCTCATGGTCGCCCGGAATCCGCCCTCTGGTCTCATCATCAACATCAGCTCGGCCGGTGGTCTTCGTTATCTCTTCAATGTCGCCTACGGCGTCGGCAAAGCCGGTGTCGACCGCATGGCGACCGACATGGCCGTCGAACTCCAGAAGCTTGGTGTCACATCGATCTCCCTCTGGCCCGGTGCCGTCAAGACTGAGCTCATCACGAAGCGGATCGTCGCAGCCGATGGCGTCAAGATGTCCCGCAATCAGGATGTCACCCCCGAACAGACGCAAGCCATCTTTGCCGCGGGTGAATCCACGGAATTCAGTGGAAAGGCTATCGTCGCCCTCGCTACCGACCCAAAAGTCCACAACTACACTGGTAGGATTCTGATGACGGGCGACCTCGCCGATCAGTACGGCTTCGTCGACGTGGATGGAAATCGGATTCTGTCGCCGCGTAGTCTGAAGTATCTGCTCAAGACTGGTCTGATCCCGGTCCCTGGAGCGACCTGGCTGTCGAATTACGTTCCTGGCTTCGTCAAGATTCCCGGATGGGTTCTCTCGGCCTTTGTTTCGCGACTCTGAATACCTCTCCATCCATTGCTTTGACCCAATTCCGATGACATCATTTGCATATTTATTCCATGCCGTTTTGATCATCACTTGATATTATTTGTCCACATTACCAATTATATTTACACATGTAATCATAAAATTCTATTTATTCCGCGTCGTAAACAACAATTCTTGTGATGTCATACTTATCTTACGACTACGCAAATTCTGTCCAATTAGTCTCAGACAGAATTTTCGGTACGGCATAATGAAATACAAGGTTGTAATTGTATCGACTGTGCCATAAATCGAAACTAACATGATTAAACCATTTGTTAAATTTGCTCTATTTTGGATGTTTAACGCATAAGCCAATGCAAGCCAGCCAATTGGGATGAACAAAAACACAACACACAATACTACTTGAACTACAGCAGATATAAGTAGATAGAATGAAGTTCGAGACACGACGCCCTTCTTTCTTCGGAAAACTAACACATTTCGAATGAAGATCGCCGCACTTGTGAGCAGGATGAATGAAAGTCCAAAAACAATGGCGAAAAGGATTATCCAAATCTTTCGAGCTTCACCGCCTTGTTCGCTGGAGTAGATGAATGTCGGTTCATTGTAGTACTTTTTCAAAGCGTTTTTTGTTTCGTTGATAGCCATATTTCTGCCGACATCTGAATTCTCTGGTGCAGTAAAGTAGAAGTAGACGTCCATGGCATACATGAATACGTGGAATGCCACGATGACAGAAATAGTAATCTTGTTTTCAAGGTATTTCCGCCATTCCGGGTGAAATGTAAGAATGTATCGATTAACAAGTGATAGGATGGTGCCAAGTATGTTATTGAAGAATAGTGAGAAACACAAAGCGCTCACGGCCGATGTTGCCGCATAACCAGCAGTGTTTCGGAATATGCCGCCCATGTAGCCGGCGAAATACGGTGTCAAAAAGACGGGATTCAGTAAAATCATGAGCACTTCAAATAATTGCGCCCAAATGGACTGATTTAGGACGTAATATTTAAAAGTTCCAAGCGACTTCGATTGGGTCAGAATAACATAATCCAAAAATAGTCCCAAAATGATGCTAATAGCAAGTATCGGAAACAATGTCGATGTCCTATCAGTAAAAAAGTCGCTTATCACAAGCGGGGGTAAGACAATCGTATTTTTCACCATGACTAACTACTGTAACTAGTCGTACAACTTTAATTACAAACACTGGTCAACTCTAGACTATGACCGTTAAAACGTGAAGGCGGCTTGGTAGAATGCAAATTATGACTACCGAAACATGAAAAAATGTCACAGGTGTCCAGCGTCTTATCAATTACCATGCCTAGCACTTTCAATACGTTAAACGTGGTGTTAAGTTCAAGCTGAGACGCTGGAACATAGTTCAAATACACAACTTATGCAGAAAAAAACGGTAAAAATAAGTGTTTTCCTGTGACTTTTAAAGCTGTATGTGCCATGCCACGCAGGTGCTGGTTTTTCGAAGTTATACAAAAAATAGATAGGCTCGTACATTTTTCCGTTTTTGTACAAACAAGTTAATAAGCTGTTGACGTATACTTATACACAAAAAAATGAAAAGACTACGCCAAGCGTAGTCTTTAAAGAGACGCAAAACCGTAATAAAAAGACTACGCGCAGCGTATTCTTTTTTAGATGCTGTAGTAAAAAGACTACGCCGGCGTAGTCTTTTAACGTCAAACACATGCGCTCCTCAAAGTTCGCTTCGCGCGCGTTTTTAGTCGTGGCACGTCAAGTCAGACTTGTGTTTTCGACTATGTTTTATCAATTGCATTGCGTTTTGTGTTTATACTTGTGATCCATATCCGTTTCAGCAGGCATTCAAATGATCATCTACTCGTATGCGAAGAATTTCCGAGAGATTTGACACTGAACTTGGAGAAGTTAAGTTAATGATCCACTATGAGGTAAGATATTTCTCAAAAAAAGATCAAAACTAACGTAGTTTTTACAGGAACTCCGCGAGTTCACCCTCACCGGCAACATACGTGATTAGAGAAGCTTGACCATCACAAAAAGTATGTTTCTAGAGCTTTTTATTTTTCCTTCACTTGTTTTATATAAAAAATTTTAGATGTGTCTCAAACTATTCAGTCAGGCCTGCCAACCGGTGATGCTTATCAATTACATATCAGAAGTGGCACCATTCACATCATCTTTACGATATAAACTGAAGAAGGACCAAAACTGTCAGCGTCGACGTCAAAGATACCGAACGAAACCCACCCCGACTCATCAAGAATATCATGCTTCCAAGATACGCAGTAACTTCACCATTGTTAGTGTTGTTATTGAAGTTCATATTTGTGTCGTACTCTTTTAAAGGTTGTTTTTGTTGCATATTCTATCATGCACTATGTGAATCGAGTTTTTATATTTTTTGTGCCTTATTTCTATAAAAACCTATTACTGATAGCTCATGTGAATGTTGTCACTTATGAATAAGCCAAATGAAGCGTTGCCAACGGCAAAAAGGAGCGTGAAAGCGCGTTTGAACGTAACATTAAAAAAACTACGCTCGAGCGTAGTTTTCTACGAAAGCGTAGTCTTTAGATTACGCAGCAGCGTCGTGTTTTTGTGCACTACGCTTTGCGTAGTAAAAAGAATACGCTCGGCGTAGTCTTTTTAATACGCATTTTTTTGTGTGTATAGTAACCTTGTATCAAAGCACAAAGCACGTTTTTGTCGTTTTGATGTGCGTATGAACTTGAAATTTGTATTGTAAAGTATAAATTCAATAAACAGAAATGGGTAGTATGAAGACAGTTTAAGAAGCTACGATGAGAGATAAAAGATTATAGTGCTTTGACGAACCAAAAAGTTTAGTTATGTGATTCTAGTTTTGCTATTTATAAATTTGATTATTACTTGCAATACCGTAATTCAGTCATATAAATTGATTTATTTAGCACGTTTATGACAATAATTTACTGTCTATGTCGAGTAAATGAAGCAAAAGTAACAAAATAACTAATTATATATGGTAAAAGTTTATTTATTACGTGACGAAAACAAAATCTCCTGTGATAACGTGCTGATTCGACGTCGCCGCAAGTTCTGACCGATTAAGTTTAAACAAAACTTCCGATACGGCATAATAAAGTACAGTGTACTAATGACATCCACTGTTCCATGCATTGAAACAAGCGTAATCAACCCATTAGTGACATTGGCACTGTTTTGGATGTTACAGGCCCAGGCTAAAGCAAGCCATCCGAATGGGATAAACAGAAACACAACGCAAATTACAACTTGAACAACAGCCGAAATGAGTAAGTACAATGATGTTCTTGAGACAACGCCCTTTGTTTTGCGGAAAATCAAGACATTTCGGATGAAAATTGCTGCACTTGCAAGAAGGATTGATGAAAGTCCAAAAATGATGACGAAAAGAACAATCCAAATCTTTCGTGAATCGCCACCGTACTCGCTGGAATAGATGAAAGTTGGTTCGTTGTAGTACTTTCTCAAAGCTGTGTGGGTTTCGTTGATTGCCATAAGTCTGCCGATGTCTGAATTCGCTGGCGCCATATAGTAGAAGACAATGTCCATGACATATAAGAATACGTGGAATGCCCCAATCACAGAGATGGTAAACTTGTTTTCGAGATACTTTCGCCATTCCGAATGAAACGTCAAAATGTATCTATTCATCAGTGATAAGATCACTCCAAAGACATTGTTCAGGAAAAGCGAGAAGCACAAAGCGGTCATGGCCGATGTTGCCGCATAGCCAGCAGTGTTTCGGAAGATGCCACCCATGTAGCCGGCGAAGTACGGTGTCAAAAAGACGGGATTTAACGTTATCATGAGCACTTCGAATAACTGTGCCCAAATAGTCTGATTCAAAAGGTAATATTTGAAAGTGCCAAGCGATTTCGATTGGGTCAGAATAACATAATCCAAAAACAATCCCAAAGCAATGCTAATACCAAGTATTGGAAAAAGTGTCGAAGTCCTATCAGTAAAAAACCCGCTTATTACCGGCGGAGGATACTTCTCATCCATAGCGAACTACTACTGTAGACCAGTCAGACTGGTTCATTCGCACCGCATTGGTCAAATGTAAACTGTGACCGTTATCACTTTAATGTGTCTGAGACAGGTGCTTAGTGCAATAAATTAACTTTCTGGAGCTGTACTTACGATTAAGATGAGTGCAAAGTTCAAATTTGTAATACAAATGTTTAAAGAACATGCCTTAATGTATATATACCTCTCATACATATGTCGTTAACCAATCACTTTTAGGACTGCAAGTTCCATGCCATGGCAGGTGCAGCTTTTTGGGTTCATAAAAGTAAGTTGTGAAACATTCTTTCTGTTTTTGAGCATGATTAACTATTACAAGCACGCCAACGCATCTGTTTGGCCATAAGAGCAAGGCTTAAGTTATGCTATTTGAAACACGAGAAATCTACGTGATGGTTTTTAGTGTTTTGATGGTTATAAATGTCTAAACACAAAGAATGTATAAAAATATTGATTTTTACAAAACTTGACCATTGAACAGGCTAAAAACACTGATTTGATTTTGGAAGTTACATTTAATATTAAATTTATTCGATTTGGGTGGTAATAAAAGATAAGCTTATTTCTGGAAGTTACTTTTTATAAAATCTTTCATAAATGCACATTTGACTTATCCACAAACGGTCCCTTTAAACACAAAGACAATAGGCAGTTTCGTTAAGGCAAGCTTTGAGCCACACTTCTTACACTTTGAGCATTTTAAATAAGCTTTTCAATGACTTTTTGGTTCTCATCTGGAGAATAGAGCAAACCGTTGTAAAGCTTGTAGAAGCATTCGTGGCAGTAGGGTTTGCGTTCGTGTTCACGGAATGTACCACGGAGGTTGAGCGCCTTCTGGCAATAGCAACACATGAAATGATAAGGATGGAATTTCTGGGCACGTTCGGCATTCGGGGCAAGAGCTGTGAGGGTGGGACCTTCGATTTCTTCGCTGCAGTAGGCACAGATGGGGGCAGCACCTGGAGGCGGAGATCCTCCGATTTGGAGGGTTCGGCGCGGGGTTGTGGAGCGGGCACGACGCTTCAGGGATGACATTTGGGATTCACTGATGTCGACGCCGTAGTTGCGGTTGACTTGCTCGACCGTGAATTTGGAGTCGTGGGCTGAAAAAAGTTGAAAAAATTATGATGAACGCACAATCGTAAAGTATAGATGTGCGTGTGACGGACGCACAATGGTAGGGTATGCATGTGCGTACACGTTTTTACTAATTTGAATTTCGTTTTAAAAAACACTCACGCGGCAAAATTTCTTCCTCCTGGGGAGCGAGAATCTCATCATCAGGTCCTGGCGTCAGTCGCAATCGGTATTCGACCTCTTCGTGTTTCACACGCTTGCCATCGCGCTTCTTTTTCAACGATCCTCGACGCAACACTTCTGCCGTCGCGTTCACATCATAGACCAGAGCCGCTAACGTGTCTCCGACGACATCCGATCGTTGATGCTCCTTGATTTTGCCGAGTTCCTTTTTCATGTCATCCGTGCTCACCGACTTCAAGCGAAGATTGAGCCAATCCTCGGACGGCTCCACACTAATGCGTCCATTGACTTCCATCTCACTTTGGAAAGTCCTTCGTTCAATGATCATCTCCTTCTGGCGGCGACGAATGAGCTCAGTCGTCTTATTGACATCATCGACCAGGGCATTCAGGGTTGTGTGGACGACTTCAGCGTGGTCCGCACTGCTGATCCCACTGCCACGAGAGGCTCGGGATTCGGAGCGGAGGCGGTTGTCGAAGACAGTCGCCATCCTGGAAACAGTTTATAATCAAATATAAGCATGAGGAAGTGTAATAAGCCGAAAGATTCGCGAAAGATAAGACAGCCATCGTAAAGTATAACCCAAACTCACTCCGCATACGCATAAGTTTCAACCTGATTATTCCCAAGCCTCTTCATAGTTGAAGCATGTAGCCAAATTTAAAACACCTTCAAACTGTTAGTCAAAATCAATATGATTAGCTTCACGAATGACGATTGTAACAAACCTCCAAATGAAAAAAGCAAACAAAGCAATGCACTTTTTCGCGAACTAAGCCTCGAAAAGCAGGCAACAGACTCACATGGCCGTCGAAAACACCTCCGAATCGCCGTTACTTTTGTTTTGCTCGCTTCGAACGACCATATGTACATCTTTATTTTGAATTTCCATAACTCCCGGATGCAGAAATCTAACTCCGAATATCTGAGAAGACGGCCAATAGAAAAGTACCGGCGGATCTATTGCGCGAAACACACACAAAACAAGCAACTTTGGGCAAAAAAGTGAGGTTTCTTGTAGTCCCTCTGGCGAAAGGTGTCAATAATATGCATTTTTTGCTTGCAGACAGCCCTATTGTGACTCACTAATATTAAGTTTGGTGAGGAAACTGGAAAGACATGGCGGAAGCGGACAGAGGGCTATTACCTTCGGCTGGTTGCAAAGTAGACTGACGGTGGGGGACATGGGGGACAAATAAGTTGAGGGGAAGGGCAATGTTTGAAGTTTTTGGAAAGGTTATAAAAAGGAATGAGTGAAAATTGTTGCGGATGTGAAGCATGGATGTTAGCGGTATTGACGTTTTTTGATGGGATGGTCGGGGTTTTGGATGGGAAATGGGGCGGAAGGGGTGGGAGCGCTAATCCAATTAATGATGCAAGCAAACGGATTAATTGAAAGGGGATAAAACTTGTTTGGGGTGAACTTGGGGGATGGATTTTTGATCAAAAAAGTGAATTAGTGTTTTGGAATTTTTATTAGAAGCAGATTTTTGTTCTAATATTTTGAAAACAATGTTTATGGCTTTGAATTTAGGTGTCAATTAGCATAATAAAGGTATAATTAGTCAAAATCACAACAACAAGACCATTTATTAAAGTTGTTTGAACACTAAAATGTCCAATCAATGCCAAATCACACCCCCAGCCGGCTAACAATACAGCAATTCACTCTTTTCCCATGTCCATCGGCACAACAATGCAATGTGCAGCAATACGGCATCATCCGTATGTATCGCCGCTGGGCAAATACCCTTGCTTGCTTTTGCTTTTCATACTTGTTCACGAAACTCACCCCCAGCGGTGGCAACTGCGGCGCCTGTTCATCCGATGCTATGCTTCTCGTTCTTCCAGAGACAAGCCAGTCAGTCTTGCGTTCGTTCACTTTTCCTTCATTCCCGTCCGTGGATATGAACCAGAACAGCAGCGAACGCAGACACAACGCCCGAGGGCATATGCTTGTTGTGATGGGTGGCAATAGCTGATGGTGAATTGGGTGTACGGCGAGGGTGACACACACGTGTATGTAGATTTGCACAATGGCACGGGCGGGATTGAGGGATCTGCGGCGAGTTTGATTGAAGTTTGTTCGGGAGTTAGCTGGCGGCACAAAGGAGGAGCCGGCGGGGAAGGCTCCCACGCAATGTGGATCAGCCCCCGAGGTCGGATGCACTTGGTTTAACGGGCAAATGTTGAGACAATATCGAATGGCTTTGGAATTTGGAGATGTTGCGATGTAATTTCATTCATAAGATAGATGGGGTACTGTAAAAACACCCAAAAATAGTACATGAAGGTGCTTTTCTATTCAATTTTGCAATTGTGTGATCGAAACTTGACAAAATATAGGTTTGTTTCATATTTCTGGCTGTTTGATTTGCTAATATTAGTATACGGTACTTTGTAAACAAAAAGCAGAACAAATTTTGCATGCTTGGTATACTTCAGCACAATGAAATGCACTTTAAAACTTCTTTGTACCTCAAAACATGCAAATAAACAATATTATCGACAAACAAACCCCAAAAATACCCATAACTGACCATTCTAAAGACATCACATGCTGATCTATCACCCCTTCCACGAATGCCTTGACAAAACCCCGACCCCCAACCCATGTTGTTGATAATAAAACCCCCTCTCGAGGAGGTTGCATCCACTTCCCCCAGGTAAAACTGTCAACAGCATCAGCTGTCACTCAGTAGGTGGCCCCCCGTGAGCTGACTCATTCCCTCATCAACTTCGATCGACCCATCATAGCATGGCTCCCGCGATCACTTTGACTTGACTTTTTTTGCTTCCAGATGACGATGCGCAAAATCACAAACTTCACGTAACCCGATGTTGATGCCTTGGTTAGTCACTCGGCAAGATTTCAATTTCAATCGTAGTGACTAGTGAGTTGTCTTTTTTCTATTATTACTTTTTGTTGTTATTTTAAGATTTCAAATGTGGAAACGAAATGTTTTATGACTCAATCCGATGTTATTTCTGCGTGTAAAAACGTCTCCGAACAATCGTATTGTGTTGTCATTAAAAATTTCAGTTTTTCCTTCAAAAACCAGAGGTATAAAGGCCACTCCAAAATGTCAAAACAGCTTTTTATCGCTGACGCCAATCGTCGCATGTTTTTTTTTCGATTCTGTTGTTAAGGCTGTCTTCGGTCGCCTCTGCGCGGACGGACGAGCGCGGGCATCTTGAATTTTTACACGTTTTTTTACGCGCTCGGTCCCCCGGCAAAGCACAGCGCACTTCTAGAGTGCCGGCTATGCTTCATTTCACTGACGGCGATCGGCGGCGACGCTCCGAATGTTTTCCCCTGCCATGGGCCTGTCTTTCGGTCGTCGTCGTTTTTCCTATGGAGCTACAGAATTGCGTTTCTTGCGTCCGTTTTTTACGACGCTGCCACGGCCGCGGCCGGTCAGCGTCGCCACCGGCTGGCAGCAGTCGGCGCTGGCTGCAACGACGACGACGACCTTTGGAGCTGCCGGGAAAGCGAGCGCGAAGTACTCAGTCGGGCGATCCGACCATCCATCCTGTCAGAGGGGGAGTGTTGTTGAAAAACAAAACAAAAAATGGACCCTTGTGGAAAAAAGGGAGAGGGTGTCCGATGTACCTAAATTTCACTTCAGGGCAAGCCAGCGACTGTCAGAAGGATTGTTTTGAGCATTTTTTTGTTTATTTACGTGGCTATTGTTGATAAATACCCACATCCACATAATAGGCACATTTATGGGTATCCTAGGCGGGGATACTGTAGCTTTTTGACCGGAATCCAGTCTAAACTTTTGAAATCCCGTTTTTGGCCGTTAAATTAACACGTTCCGGATGTCGGCCCGGTTCTGTTTTCACTTTGAATCGACGTAATGTACCCCTTTGTTGGACGCCGCGCGCCGCGCATACCGAAAACAGCGCCCCTCGACTTCCCACTTCCCGCCCAGATTCATCGCCATCATCGTTTGAAACTTTCACTTTTTGGGTAATGCGCAACGGAGAGTCGGACCCCAGATGGATGGCCTTGTTCCTTCCTTCCTTCCCCATCAACAACAACAATGTCGTCGTCGTCCGCTTCTTCTGGCATTGCTTGGGTACCCCTATGCCTTCATCGTACTCTCCAACCCATCCCCCGAAGAAGGTGCGGTCGCTTTCCCTTCGCACATCGCCATTTTTTGCGTCTGAAACCGATAGCAACAGCGGTAGTGCTGCCGGCATTCCATTCCCATTACCCGTCCTCCTCTGGAACCGCAATCAGATTACATTTTTGTATACATACCTATGTAGGCCCTTGCGTAACCCTGAAGTCTTGATGATACATGCTGTAGTTCGTGTGCCCTGGGGCGAGTGACTTCCCCTATCAGGGGCGGAGCTTTATTCGACAAGGTGCACCCAACATGTTTGCCCCATGTCGATTTGAAGGTTTCGAATCGCAATACACGTACACTTTGCCTGATATCATGCATCATAATGTTGTTGTGCATGACTGGATGCCCTTAGGGCCCGTCAATTGTGTGCGCGGAGGTCGTTATAGTGGTTTCAGTTTTCCATTGTTATCAGTTTTTCATGCGTGTCGATTCGAATCGGATCGAGTTCGATGAGGCCGAAAGTTGAAACTTTTTTTATTCTTCTTTACTTTTTTGCCACTTTTGATTGTTTTTTTCGCACTGTTTCAAGCCCCCACGACCGTCGGTCGCTCGCCATCCCCGTAGTCACATCACATCATCTCATAAATGTGCATACGTCGTTTAACGACGATTGCATCTGCATCTGTTCAACTTCAACTCCGGCTGGTCGGTTTGCGGTAGGCAATCGAAAGTTGGCAGTACAGACAGCCTGTGGATGAGATATGGATGCACAGGGAGGCCCCTGCCGATCAGATCCGCTTGACGCTGGCTGGATGCGCGCTGCCAGCCAAAAGTGAAACAACAACCATCCGAAGTTTCGAACGGACGACGACGTGCTGCGAGGTGGCATCCTTTGTTATCCGGACTCTGCCCTGAAATGCCTTATCCATATGGCGCACACTTCAACGCATCAGATTATTGCGTGAATTTTTGATTTATGACATGTGGGAGGCGTTCTTTCGGGTTTTAGATGATCTGATTTGAGAGTTGAATGAGTTGAAACAAAGCGGTATTTCGAAAGGATTTCAGTGGTTTACGGAAGATGGGTCTGATCTGACTCATCATAAGTGTTTCGGGGTTGTGTAGAAACACACGTCTTGTCATTGCAGTTAGTTAAAACTGACTTGATTTCTCGTAATTGTTCAAAATTCTGTTTTTAACTACCAATTTTGCACAGTTTTTGCACTGGCCAATCGCAAGCTTCGAACCCGCGGCATTTCTTTCCAAAGTTGTTTTTGTTGAATTCCGCCTTCGCGTTTTGGTCTCTATCTGTCTCCAAGGCAGTTCTACACAGCCAAGCTTATGCTGAAACGGAAACGAAAAAGTTTCTCGACCCCCGATCAAAGCAGAATCATAGGCATGTTTTCACAACTAGACCTGTTTGTCGGCAACCGTGCCGAGTCGGTCCCGGCCCTAGTCTAGCATACAGAAACAAAAACAGTTTCGCCTTGCTGTTTTCTTGTATCTGCGGTCACTGGGAGCGATGAATCAGGCTGTAGTGGGTGTCGAGGTGGTTTCGATCCCGAACATTGGCAGAGGGGTAGTCAGTTCGGGGGCTAATGTCAGAGGTACTTGGCTGGCGTCAACAAACAGGTAGCCTAAATGACGTCAGGTACTTCTGTTGGGTTCGTCATTACAATATGCGTACCCAACCGGTAACACATGCACCCATAGGGGCATTGTATGGGTGATTGACGGTACAAACAAGTTCGGTTTTCAATATCAAAATGTGGCGAGTCGAGAGAACCGGTAGCTTTCCACACTTTTTGTGTTCTAATCCGGCGCGTTTTACTGTTTTACTATCCATTTATGTGTATCCGCTTCCGTCCCACAGCGACCTACCATGTCTGGAATACCGTTTTTTGACAGTTTTTAAGTTTTCTCCACTTCCACATTTGTCTTTTCGGTACGTAAACACCTTCACCATTCGCATAGTTATGATTGTGTGTCACAGTATCGACAAGATGTATCATCAAACGCGTGCAACTCGGTCTGAATCATACCATTGCTTACCCTCTTATGTCAAAACACGCGTGAATGCACCCATAAAACAGTTCTAATCTCTGATCTGATTTCAGTTGTGTTTTGTCCTCCAACATGCCGACCGAAACATCCTCTCTTGAGCTTGTCGGTGTCCTCGATGAGCTGACCCCTGAGAAGGAAAAGTACTCCGATGCCCTCAAGGCTGCCGGTGAAGGCTTCGTCGAGGCTTATAACATCTTCCAGGATGCCGATTTCGTGACGAAGAAGGGCTGGAAGTCGGAGCTGTCCAAGGATGACGCTACGGTGCACAGCAAGAATCTGTCTTTTGGACATGTTTTCGCTCTGCGAGTGAGTTTGGGAAGAATTTTGGGTGGTGAGGTGATGGAAATGGTTTCAGACGACCCTCCCCGTGCCGATCGATATCGCCTTCCGGGAGTCGTTCCTCAACTTTGACGATCTTGCTACGTGGTCCGAGAACATTACCTTTAGCAAGACCATTGCCAAGTTGACCGACCATGTTGATGTTGTCCATGTGAGTTTGGCTTAAAACTACCAGAAAACGGTATAATTGGCCATTTCCAGTACGCCAACCCAGACGTCGCCGTCGTCCAATCCCGCGAATTCCTCGTGGCCCGTATCTGGCGCAAAGTCGACGACGACATCTACGTCTCGGCCCGTAGCGTCAAGCTCGAGCACGTCCCGACCGCCAAGGGCCGTACTCGTGGTCATCTCCACCTCGGCTGTGCCCGATTCTCGCCCGATCCCACCGATGCCAACAAAACGACCATCGACTACCTCCTCTCGATCGACCTCAAGGGCCTCATCCCCAAGGCCATCGTCAACCTGACCATGGCCAAGATCATCCTCAAGGACTTCACCGAGACCAAGAAGCACTACGCCAACGTCCTCGCGAGCGAAAACGCCCAGACCCACGAGTTGGAGCATCACGGCGTCTGAGCCAAAACTTCAAAACTGTCGCGTCGAGACACCTTGATCTTCTTTTCAAACCCGGAAAGGGGCACTTTTAAATCAAATTTAACGCCCTGGATCCATCTTTAATTTTAATAATGAAGCCGTTGCTTGGCCTTATCAAATTCTTGTTACCCCGTTCTACAGATATGACTGATCGGTTCAATCTTTTCTAACTTAACTTTTTAAACATCTCCAAATCCGTCCGTGCACAACAGACATCTATCCTGTTCAGTTCCCACTTCGAAATTCCAATGACATTGAGTATTTACTCTCATCAGTTATCATAGCTTTCCCCGCGTTTTGTCAAACATTCAAAATAACCATTGAAACTAATTGAAAAATAAATTCGTTTAGTTGTTATTACGCTGTTTTACAAATGTCAACAAAATATTTCGATACAAAGCGCACATTGAAAAGGTGTAAAATGTCATGTTTAGGGATACCTTTAAAAGGCAGGGGAAAGAAAAAACACCTGAAAAGTGCCTATAAGTGAGTCAAAAACATAACAGTTGAAGGCGATAGGGGTCTAGTCTAATTGATCCAGTGCACGACATTGATATCGCTCAAATCCTCGGAATAGAGGGGACTGCCGTCTTCCTTGTTGAGCTGGACGATCACAAAGGCTTCGGCCACGCTGGCGCCGGTCTTACGGACGAGATTGACGGCAGCTCGGAGGGTGCCACCGGTGGCAAGGAGATCGTCGACGATGACGACTTTGTCGGTAGCGGTCAGGGCGTCTTCTTGGAGCTCGATCACGTCCTGGAATAAGATTTAAAAAAAGGTAACTGATTTAGAAAATAGTCAAACTAAAAAGTTATTAGTTGTTATCAAAACTGTCTTTGTGCACTATGATCTTACTATTTGTATGCAAAAAAAACCCGAAAATCCAAATTGGTTGCAACTACCAGAACGCAAAATTGCCAAAAGTCGCAAGAAATGCGTTCTGGCAGTTTTTGCCAAACTGTTTTTTTTTTCAAGTCTGTATGGATTCCAAATATGAAAAAAAGTCAAAACTTACAAATCCATACTCCTTCTGATAGCGTTCCTCGACGACCTTTCCCGGTAACTTGCCCTTCTTGCGAATCGGAATGAACGGCACACCCAATAGCACCGCCACCTGAGGGCCAAAAAGGAATCCACGAGCCTCCAAACCGGCGACCGCAGTGACTCCACCCGGATTGGCCTCCTTCAAATGGGCCGCGATGGCATTGCACAGATCGGTGACGAGTTTCGGGTCACGGAAGATCGGCATGATGTCCCAGAAGCAAATGCCGGCCTTCGGGAAGTCGGGCACGAATTTGATGACATTTTTGAGACGGAGTTTCAGCGCGTCGGTCATGGTTAGACTGAAACTGACAAATATTGAATTCCTGATTGAAATAGGGTAGACCAAAGGTAAAGGGGGCCCTTTCAAAGTAGAGATGCACTCGTGGGGGGTTTCCGATCGTCAAAGAAAAGAAAAGGTAGGCTCGTCGTCAATACTCGTTCTTTATCGCCGCATCACCGAAAAAAGTAGAAATCGTTCATTCATTCAATGATAACAGTCAAGGTAAAGGTCAAAAAATGGAAACGTGATAACATGGAATAGCAGCGGCAAGTAACGCAGGATATAAATACAAAAACAACATAGTTAAATGATAAACATAGACGTTAAAATAGTGGAAAACAAGATCAGTGAGTCTTACACGTACAATACACTTTTGAATAGGAGTCTTAGAAGCACATTGATTAAGCCAACCAATTTTGGAATTCTCTCGAATGCTGGTTCAACCGAGCGAGCGTCTTTGTGTAGTCTTCGATGGCGTATCCGACCAGTTTTTCGACAACATCGGCATCGAGACCATCGGCATTGTTCGACGTGACGGTGGCCATGTCAGAGGGGTCGAGGCCCTGTAGCATTCGACGGTAGTCTTTGTCTTGGCGTTCGAACGGCTTCCGAATTCGCGTGGCTAGCTTCGTCTTGAAGTTGTCGACAGCTTCTTTGGACTGACTCCGAGCGACGGCGTATTGGAGGATGTCAATGACGCGGACGGCTTGTTTCTGAAATGGGGTTTGGAATTTTACCAAAGTTAAGAAAGTCAAAAAGGCTTACGTTGTACATCTTCCACGTCGTTCGAAGAAGCTCCTTCTTTTCCTTCGTCACTGGCTCCATAATCTTCGCCTTGGCAAACTCCGGCATCGAAATAACCTCCAAGGTCGTCGCGTAATCTCGGGCAAGGACAAGCTCCGGAGCGGGGGTTTCCAAGGTGACGTCATAGATGTTTGCAATGTTCTTCACGTCGAGATTGACGGCATGCAACAGCTTGCTGCAAACTCCACCACTTCGGAATTGGGGGAAGACGAAGGTATGGGCACCACGGAGACGCCATTTGTCCGGATGGGAGTAGTACTTGTAAAGTGAGAGGTAGGCCATGATACGGTATTGACGACCAGTTGTTCCGGGCTTGTGATAGGTCTCGTAGCTGGAAATCACCCATGAAAACAGTTCAAATTGACATTAAAAACTCACAGAATGTAGTAGATAAACTTCGGATCATCCGAATCAGTGTACTTGACGCCCTCAATGAAGAAAAACAGAATGGATTGGCACCGCTCAACGAGGCACTTCGCCTTCTCACTGAGTTCCCCTTCAATTCGGAACAGCGCGTAGCCCTTGTCCGGATCACTGTGTCTCATGAAGGTCGAGACTTCCGTCCCCGGAGGCTGGAAGCTCGCCTGACTTTCGAGTTCGGCTTCAAAGAGGTTACGGTTAGTCAGACATTCACGCTGATCATAGACAAGATGCTCATTCAACAGTGCAGGGACGTCATCGACTGGAACGTCTCCGTTGGTACAAGTTCCTCGGTGGTTTAGAATGATATGGGGGAACATGGTGGCTTCCGTGAAGCAAAGGACGATGGAGAGGTCCCGGTAGCCGCAGATTGCTTCGCTAAAAGTGGGATTTTATATATAAAAATCCTTTCACAAATGATGAAAAGTTATTCTTACCCGTCCCCAAACTGCTGGTAGGCATATTCGATGGGGTAAAGCGGACCGTCGGAGTTAATTTCGCTCTGGTCGCTGACTGAAAAGCATTTTTAGGGAGACATTGGAAAGGTAAACAAAACTCACTGAATTTCAGCTTTATAACCTTCAAACCATCCGCAGTCCAATCATTAGAATCAGTCGTCACGTCAATCTCGTGCATCATGGAAGATGTTAGATGGAATCTGGCTGGAAGTTAGGGGTGAAATGGAGGAAGAAGGATTTGCGAAGTTCGATGGAAAGCGGGAAAAAAGCGCGGGATGATGCTGCAACGCCTCGTTTCATGGCTGACTGCGGGTTAGAAATTGAAGCCGGGTGAATGGACATCCGGAAGAACGAGGACGCACTTTGTATGCTTCAGTGAAGAAAGTAAAGTCATTTCTCAAGCCGCGTGGAGGAAAACGCTTGACGCAATCGACTGTTGACAGCCATTGAACGCGGGGCTTTCGCGGTTGGGTTACTCTCACTACGAAAGTTGGGTTGATAAGGACGTAAAAAACGGCTGGTATTGATGAAAGTTGTTGTTGCATTTCGTGAAATTTGACCCATATTTTAGAAAATTTTGTTATCCCTCGACGTGACAGAGAGGTTCTACTATGTTGTGAAAGGGTTTTGAACGCGTTTCAATGTAAATTTTGTCCCCATTTCGATGATCTTTGAAAAGCTAATTTGAATCCACTTTGCAGGATCTTCGACCGCTTTCCGCCGGATCCATGGCTTATTTGCCATCCTCCGGGGCTCCACCAGGCTATTCACGAGGTTTGTATATATAAATTAAACATATATAAAGCTAAACATTTGCAGGAAACCCGTTTCCGCCGCCGCCAGTACCGCCCCCAACCTATGAAGTCGAAATCCCGGCCGCTGCTCCACCTCGCGATGATGCCTTCAACAGTGTGGCGCTATCCTTCACGAATCTCGTCAATCGAACCCTCATAGCGCATCCGTGTACAGTTCTTCGACGACAATGTCAAATCCATGCCCGAGCACGACGCTTGCATCTGACGCCGGTCACGCTGGTGCCGGTCGTCATCAAAATGGTTGGAACCGATGGATTCGTGACCCTTTGGAAAGGATCCCTCGGATGTACGGTCCTCTATGGTGTTACCTATGTCACGGAAGTCGTGTTGAGCGATGTTTTTGGCTTGCCGCGGAGCATTGTATATAACGGGAGCAGTGAAAAGTATTGGAAGCATGTCCTTCTGAAGGCGGTCAATTGTGTCGCTATGACGCCTTTTATCGTTAGCAGCTTTGTGGAGACTGTTAGGGTGGGTTTTTATATATAATTTCAGTTGATTTATATATAAATTTGTCGTTTTTAGTCAGGCAGCGGCCTCGGACTCGCCGAAAACAACGTAATGGACGTCCTCTTCCGTGGAATGAATCGCTTATCCTATGACTTTTTCGGAGCGAAGGATGCCGGCCGTCGCTTCCCGATCGTCTATCTCGCCTTTCCGACGACGGCGTATTACGTCGGTCATTTCCTGGTCTCGCGATGGGCCTACAATGCCATTTACGGCATGGCCAGGAGCTACGTCCTTCGAAAGGCCCCACAAGAACGGACCCGATTCCACTCAGTGCTTCCGGATCTGTTTGCTGCCATGACGTCGAGCTTGACTGCGGATCTGATCTTCTATCCAGTTGAAACGGTTCTTCATCGATTGTACATCCAAGGCACACGGACGCTGATCGACAATTTGGACACTGGAGTCGGTGCCATTTCATTGAATGCGAAATATTCTGGGTTCTTTGATTGTTTTTCGTCGATTGTTAAGCATGAAGGTGTTTGGGCGCTATATTCGGTGAGTTTTTGTCTTTTTAAAAGAAGTCATAGCAAAGTTAATATGGTTTTAGGGAGTCGGCGCGATAGCCCTTCAATACTGTCTGCAATTCTGTGTCTTCCGAACCGTCCGCAACATCTACGATTACACGACTTCTCCGGCACCCCAACAGCCCACAGTCAATGTGAACAACCATGTAAGATCGGCTGGCCCCAGCTCCCAGGTTGCGGCGCCATCGGCCCAGTTTGCTGCTGTTGAAACGCCATCCACACCGAAGAAGTCCCCGTTTCCGACGTTTGCGCAGACTTCTGCCAGTATGGAGGGACCTCAATTGGGGCAGATCTACAGTAATTTCAATGAAACAAGTAAGTTTATTTCAAATTTTATTCGATTTTCTTCATTTTTTCGATTTTCAGACAACATCTTCGGCGGCTCCACATCCCCACCAGTCTACCACAACAGTCCGGTCCGTGCCGGCAGCGATCTACTCATGATGCATGACGGGAAATCGGATTACCCGGCCGAAGGCAGCTACGATGTCGCTTAGGATTGCCATTTTGCATTTTTATATAGAGTTTTCAATATGTAGTTTTGGGTGCTTTTATTGCCCTGTGAGATTTGCTTGTAGCCTATGTTTTTAATCATGTTTATACTGAGAATGATTCCTGGAGCAAGCAACCGAGATAAAACTGATACAATTGCAGAGATATATTTGATACTGGACGTGTGATAGGCACTGACTGATTAGATGATGGTATTCGGCATGTCGGCGATGGTCGGCGTTCCATGACGAGACCATTTCGGTGAATTTGTACATGATACGGATACAGGGCCCCCATTTCGATGATGACTGTACATGGAAGCCGTGACTGGCGAGGGACCTACGACTCTACCACCTGAAAGCGGTGCTCCACCAGGTGTCAGGGACGTTTTTCGGTACTGTATTTGTCCGGATGTATGTATGAACTTGTTGTAGCGTGCTTGGGCCGTCGAAGCAAAGGGTGAAGCCGTCGCGGCCCGGATCTGGTTGTGTTGATCGTAGTAGTGACAACAGGTGCCACTTGCGAGGGCTGTCGTGGCCGCACTGTCATCAGAAGTGTACGCGTTTTCGGGATCGGACCCAGAAGCGGCTGTTCCGACTAATAGATGCCCATTCATGTTGTTGTTGTTGTTTCGCCGTTGTGGAGGGAGTTGCCTTTGCTGGGGGTACGGTGCCACTGGCAATTGTAACGATGAAGCATTGCTCGCTAAAGACGGTCGTTGGGATGAAGATCGATAGGATGGGATATCGCCATTACAGTATCCTATGTACCCAAGATTGGATGGAGGCGGGGGCGGTTGTTTGACCGGCAACATGGGCGCCTGTTTGACGAAGCCATTCGGATACACTTCCAAACACGCCCTCGAGCTATGCGGCGCGGTCGGCATTGCTGGTGATGGTGTCGCTGAAGTCGATGCTGGCGCCCGGGGTATGAACGGTTTATCGATCCTATCGTAATGGAACGGTCTCCGCCTCGGATCGACAATCTCCTCATCCTCCGTCTTATTCGTTGTCAACTTTTTCGCAGAGTAGTATTCAGCTTCCACGTGCCAGTACCAGTGATAATACACGTATAACTGAAATCGCTTTCATCAACAACTTTTCATTCACTGCCATCAAGACCCACCAAAACGTAATTCAATGAAGCCCCAACCAGATAGAACAAAATAGCGTATATCGGTGCGTTCTTAAGATCACCCATGAAAGTCGGTAGAATTCGCGGCAACGCGGCCAAGCTCAAGATAAGCAGACCGATGCCGTAGGCACTTTGCTGAAAACACCCATCATTATCATGGTTACGGTCAAAAGTGGGCGGGGCTTGTCTTACCTGGACAAGAAGCGGCCACATGAATTGAGGCCGTGGACGGTTGACAAAAGCAATAGGCAAACAGCAAACCAAAACCAATGTGTGGCTGATGCACCAGGTGAATCTACCGTATCCGCCATCGAGATGTTGAGCTACACAGCCATGGATGCCCCAGAGGGAGTGGAACAGGCCAATATCGAAGATGATTGCGTCGACGCCGACGAGGATTTTGGATTCATTGGTTTGGGTTGTGTTTTCAAAGTCGCAGAAGAGGATCTAAAGTGCAAATGATGAGATTCTGTGGCATTTATGGGTTATTTTGTACAGTCAAATGGGCGTTGAACTGTGTTTTTGGCTGTTTTTAGCAGGCTTAATCAAGTTTTTCAAACAAAAAGGGATATTTCAACTCATTAGATCCAACTCATTAAGCAATTAATCCCTCCAGACGCTTCATAGAACCCTCCAAAAACAAACCTCATCATACACATAGATCGAGTACACATGCTGCGTCAAGGCCCACACACAAACCACCAGCTGCAGCATGCCGATGTAAAGGCTCAGCTGGCTGTTCAGCACTCGATAGCCCAGAATCTTGGTATGCTGGTCCGTGACATGCAGGAGCTTCTTGACCCGACTCGTCGATTCCGGCTCCGCCATGACGCTGCTGCTGCCATTGGCAATGACGGTCGGCAGGACGGGATGGTGATTGGACGGGAGGAAGCCATTCGTGACACCGTTACCGTTGGCCTTGGGCGGACCGTGACCATTGACCGCCACCGGCAGGGCTCCATTCGGTGGTCGCGGTCGATGGTGTTTCGGCGGCGCGACGCGCGCCGGACCGGCCTTGTCGCGGTGAATCTCGTCGTTGTGGGGAGTGAATCGTGGCACAGTAGTCGTGGATTCGGACGGCAGCGGGGAAGCAGACCGACGTTGGGGCGTCGTTGGCACCGGATAGTCGTAACGTCAGGATTAGGGGTAGGGATGGATATGGCTGAAAATAGCCGCGCTTAAAGATGGGGGTTTGTTTGTTTTGGCACGATAAGAGGGCGGAGGGCGGATAAAAACAATAAAGAGGCATCATGCCAAACGCAAATATGCTTCAAAATCCCTCAAACTTTGCCACAATGTTGAAACAGAGAGATAATATGGCCCGATGTCCTCCATAATGTTGCGAGATGGCATTGGGGGTCGGATGGCATCTGGCAAACGCGCCGCGCGTCCCACAACATCTCGATTTTCGCGAAGAATTCACAATTCAACTAATGTAAGTAGCATGGAAAATAAGTAAGTAAGTAAGGCTAGTTGCTTGCTGCTTTTTTTGCTCGTTTTGAATGAAGCTTCAGTTTAAAAAAATAGTCCGCAAAAAAGCAGTTAATTAATTCCACAACCAAAGCAAGAGGAGGGTCGTCCAAGGCCAGCGGCAACGGCGCCCTCCTTTCACGGATGCATGAAGGCTGTGGGAGGGTTCATGTTGTTATCACTGTTCATCTATTCGTTACAACACGCAAAAAGTGATGAAGCAAATTACCTCAGGGACACCGGGGGTCGAAAAGAAGCAATCACAGAAACAATGGCCAGAATTGGGCTGTGAAATAATTCATTAGGCATTTAGACCAAAACTTATTCTTAAAGTTGAAAATTTTTGCAAAAATAAGCGCTATACTTCCGTTGGTACTACAGTGTGAGGCATTTCTATAGAAGTTATAGGTATATAAGTTTGCACGTATACTTTGTAAAGGTAATTAAAGTGTGTTTGCGTAAAAAAAGATGTATTACGTCAATGAAGTATGTCTCATTGTTTGCGTGATGAATGGCTTGATGAACATATGGATTATAAATGCGTTCTTTTCATTGTTTTTGAAATGTCTGCAATGTTGCAATTCAAAAAACTGATGAAAAAACGTCAAAAAATAGTCCCGGATTACGGTAATGAGTGGCAGTTCTTTGAACAGGACTCTTTTGTTGTGCAAAAAACACCAAATTACCACCAAAAACAAAATTCCAAATTGCAACAAACTTTTTTTCCACCCTGTTTTGCAAACCCTATCGCTTCCGCTTCAACAGATGCCGGCCGCTGCCTGCCTTGCCCCTCCGGTAATAGCTAATGTAAGTGGACTTGGGAATACCAAGCAAGCGCGCGAAGAATATTTCCCTCTTCTCGAGCATACATTGACGTCGAAGACATGTCAAAGATGAGGACATCACACCCTCTCTTATACCGAGTAGTAACCAAGGAATGGAAGTCCAAGAACTTTGACTTTGCCGCATAGAGTCAAATACCAAGAAAGAACAAAACACGTTCCATATGGGTACGCCTGCTGGCATGTGGAGTGTAATTTTCGAAGCCAAATTGCAATCTAACTAAAACACATGCGCGAGGTGGTGATATTCACAAAAATTGGCACTTCTATTCGGACCAGAATATGAAATTCACGGGCCTTGGAACAACAAGAATAGCTAAACCAAGTTCAAAAATGAAAAGAATACCCCTCAAAAGCCTCAAACTTTAAAACAATGACCGAAAGGCTTGCCTTGAGAACAGTCTAGATGGGTTCACGTACTTTGGAACCAGTACGAAGTTCAATATAGCCATTGCCAGAGGTGCAGGTGTCGCCCCATCAATGATTCTATAGCTGGATTGACTGTTAAGCGAAAACACAAGCATCAAGCCAAGCTTGCCTGGTCCTAGTCACACTTCATTATGTAAATGCCTGATTTAAAAATACTAAAAAGCGCTTGTAAATGAGTCCCGCCACTAACAAGTCGCTCAACAATGTGGAAAACTAAAGCTTGTGAATATGCATTATGAAACTTTAACTAGGCAATCATAAAATTATTATGGGATGCTGGTTACATGCTTTGGCTAGCCGTTAAAAGCGGCGCAAAGTTTGCCTCCAGCAGGAAAGATAGAACGGATTTGACTACTTTTTGGATGTTTTTTGAAAGAACGGAGATGATATCATAAAGTTAATGTCAAACATTGGATGATACATGCTGAAATCATAAGATTGATAATCTGTTTGACATTGTAAGAAGAAAATGAATAATATCGAAAAAAAGTAATTGGATGGAGCTTCGAACGATTTATTAACACGGAATATGGAAAAAATAGATTAGATGAATGAGCGGTTTCACAATTATGAATTCGATAGTAGCGTTAATTTAGTCTTGGACAATAATGGAATTCAAATGTTGAGTGATGAGTTAATCCGGGTGTATGTGAATTATTCATTGCATGGGCGGTTTTTTCAATTTTAGCGGATTTATGCATTGAAACGGCGTTTATGAATAAATGAGATTGATAAGATATTTTGAGGGTTAATGTGTGGAAAATGAGGGTGATGCGGGTAAAAGCAAAGGTCATTTTGAGTCTTGAAACTGATAAAATGGCACTTTACAATAAAAATTTAAACATAAAGTTGTAAAAAGTCATAAAAATAAGTGCAAACGTGCCAAAACCCAAACCCTCTGACCTTCCCGACATTGAGCCCGCCATAAAGCCTATACACATGCGCGTAAAGTTAACTTTGGAAGTGTAGAGGGCACACGCAGAACAAAACCAACATGCGTGGCTAATACCCATTTAACAGCCCTTCAAAGTGAACACTACTACTACTACTGCTACGTCGATGTCCTCAGGCGGTTGGTAGCTATAGCTATGGAGCTGGCTAGCGCGACCATGTGTCCCGGGATGGGTGGAATGGAAGCGTGAAAAGTTCAAGTTGACATCGGTGCTTCCTTCTCCTGCTCGTGCCATCGAGACCCCGTCGTCTAGCACGTTGCAAGTGTGTTATTTCAACATTTACATACATGCATGGTTTTGCTAAAATAGGGTCGACTAGAATCTGACGATGTAAAGATGCATCTAATGTAGGAATTCAGGGGGATTGCGTTTTCAACGGCTTTTAAAAAAGATGGAAATCGCGTGCTTCATCACGGGGGCTCAAATGTCACCATGGTCACGTATCAATAATAGTTGTTGCAACTTTGAAAGATCATAAAAAATTGAAAGATTTGACGGAAGCTGGGAGCATCTTGCGAACGGAAGCACGTCAAAGTTGAGATTAATGAAAGCCAGGGAGCCAGATGGCAAAGAACAGGGGGTTTTAGTCATTTTAGCGCTTTTGAAGTGATTGGCCTTAGTTTTAGAGCTTAATAAAATGTGGTAAACACGTTTTAGTTTTAACATTTTCTAATATTGCATCTTAAATGACAGACATCCGACAGACGGAAGTATGTGAAAGTTAATCAGCAGATACCTTAGAGGTCAACACAAGGATAACTCTCACATATCCAGACAGAACGTCCTACATAGTAGAAAAACAAGCATCGGATGAATGCGGCTCATCTTCTCGGACACAAAAAGACAAGTTTACGCTAAAAAAGGAAACCAAATTCTTGAGGTCAGTCACACTTTTTGCGGGCTGTTTTTGTCCCCGGCTTCGGCCGTCCTTTTATTTTTTCAATGGCTCACGCCCCGATGGATGCGAAATATCCATCGAAGCGGCGACACACTTTTGGCGGGGTTTTTCGGATGAAATTTGATTAGTACGGTCAATATGGATGCCCCGAGTTTTCCGGTTGAGGGCGGCATCTTTGTTATTGTTGTTGTTTTTTGGGGGCGGGGTCAGGTGGAAGTGACATTTTATACTATCTATTTCACCTAAATACGTAATTAGCACCTCTTTAAAGCTAGCAGACATCCTACTTGACTCATATAACCCAACCCAAGCATGACATATGCCTTTCTGCGCAGAACCAATCTACCCTTATATACAGCCACCCCAAAAATGAACACTAATTTGACTTCCTTGACGCAATGATACATACATTATTTACTAGCCCAGTGGCCCACGGTATGTTGTATGTTACAACAACTCTATGAACGGCAGAAAGGCGGGCTCCCACGCAAGCCGGCTGCAATTTTGACTTTTCACGTTACAAAAAAGTGAAACAAAACAATAATGTCGTATGTAGGTGAGTGACACCTGTTCTGTTTCAAACTGCCTTTCAATTCATTCCGCCGAACCCGACAAATGTGAATGATTTCACTGTTTATTTGGATAGACTTTTAATTTATAAAATCAGCATGCCGAAACAAAATTAATTGAGTCCGCCCGGGGCTGCAGGCTTCCATAAACAAGAATGACGTGCGGAGAGTGTGAAATTTTAAATAATAGCTATCATTGCCTCATAGGAGTCAGTTTGCACGGTTGAAATGAAAACGGGAAAATTAAAAAAATGACTCAAAACGGATTTAGGATTAAAAAAACTGAAGAAAGAAAGCAAGCATTGAAAGTTGGATGTATAGGGCAGAAGTGATGCTTTCCCGAAACAAAGACAACGGACTAAAGCTCAAAAACATTTGAATGAAATCTTGTTAAAATAGCCATGTCTTTAGACGTAGTGTGAGTCAAGCCGTATATTTTGATAAAAACAAAAAGGACAATAATTGCGTGCCATACATAACTGCATATTTTACGCCTCCAGGAAATGAAAAGCACGCTTAACGGTTCGGTTTCGTATTATGCGCGGACGAGCTTGACATGCAACATGTCAAACATCACTGTTCTGTTTTTTGATCAAATTTGGGTACAACACAACCCCCAAAGACATTGGACATGAGTAATCATGCCCTCTAGGCAATTGTTGTTCGTATTCAGCCAAAGGGCTTTACTCTAGTCCGAAGGTGTTAGCACTTCCGCCCTGCAGAAATGCCTCCGGGCGGGAAGAAGGTTAGCTTAGGTTTATTTGGCACACACTTGGATTGTGTAGTATTGAATAAAAAAAGGGGTAGTCGTAAAAAACAGTCAACGACTCCAAGCATTGACGGAAGTCTGCGTGTAACACGAGGCTGAGGTTGTTGTCAACACGAAATGGAAAGTCTTTTTGGGAAACCCCTTAAATGTGAATAAAAAACAAAACAAAAACCTCGAATAACCGATTCTGATAGCCTTTGTTCTTTCCCCACACACTTCATGTATGTATAAAGTTAATGGTGCCACGGGTTACCATCAACAATGTCTATCGTGTGGGCGGGCCAAACCCAAGAGGGGGTTTGGATTTCCGGACCGGAAATTCCGAGTTTTCGACGGCGTTCTTTACTCTAAAAAGAACCCCGCTTTTGAAGACAGACTTGAGATCATTCTTAACTCGGGTTGAACTCTCTTTGTATTAAGAGTTAGGTTGACATTAGACAATGGCACATAAAAAAGGGAAATATAGACATAGACAAAGGGTTGGGTATGAGAAAAGTTCATCTTTGCTTCATTAAAATAGAGAATGCGTATCAAGAATGTCTAGCTCACACTTTGTGGTTTTGTGGGCATCGTTGTAAAAATTAGAAATGCAAAAGAGGCGAACACGCGCAATGAGCGTCAGGGATGGGCGTGGAGCGCATGGGATACGAATCTGCACAAATAACAAACGACTTCGAAGTTGGGAAACCAAAAATTGGAAATAGGTTTTTAAACTTAACGGCCGAAAAGAAAAAGTGATATTTTCAAACTTTTGACTTAAAAATTGTTATGTTTAAAAACTTTTAATTGCATATTTCATCACCAGACAAGATAATTATCAGATAAACAAACTTTTGGCATCTATCATTTGCGTTTCTAAACGTAGTTTACTAAAACAGAGCCAATATGACAAGATCAATGTGAATGTCAATGCGTTTCAACGATCCAAACCCATGTCTCCGTAAAAATTCAAACTCCTAACCCTTGCCAAAAAGGTCCTCATTTTTAGGAGTCATTCAAACGAAAAAACCGCACAATGTGCCTCTCCGGAAATGCAACCCCAAAAACTATGGTTTCAGAAGGCATAACTCAGTCACCCGCGCCGTTGGATAATGTAGAGCTTCCTCCCTGAAAGTCGGGAGCATCGACGAGATTGCTCATGCCATGAAGACATAAACGTAAAAACATAAGGCCATTCATGAATCTTGCAACCGGGTAAGATTTGTTATTCTTTTTCTTTCATTTTTTTTCGAATTCAAAACCTATTGGTCACCCAAGCAAAAGGAAAGACGGTTTGATTAAAGTGCTTTTATTCCTAAAAAAAAGTGAAACGCAACAGTTTTTCGACGAAAGATAAAGCTAAAAAGCGCCCAAGTCGTCTCCCAGCAGCGTTAAATGTTGCAAGCGCAAGGAATCGGTGCGGAAGGAAGCCTTTTTCAGAAATAGACAGGTGAACGAACAGTCCTGTGCCGTGCCCGATGTGGACCACTTTAACATTAACATTAACATCGAGGGTCTTAGCCAAATTTACAGCAAATAGGAACGGTGGCGAAAAAAGCGGGGCACAGGACAGTGTATAAATGTAGGCATTTGACGTCAATCAGGCGGAAAAGGCAGCTAAGCATTGCAAATTTGTTGATAAATTCGTGAATCTTGCGAAATTTTTTAAACTTAAAAGGCAAAATGAAGTGTGATTCCGGATCCGGTTTTGAAAATATTGAAAATTACTGTATGTGTTTGTTTAAAATAGTATTTGAAAAAAGTGTTGACTATTGATGGTGAAAACGGGAGTGCTGTTAAACCAGCTTAAATATTTAAAGTATTTTATTGACATGCTACACAACAGAGACAGACGCGAGTGCGTAAGAATGGTAAACAATGGATATCAGACACTTATTTAAAATTTCTAGTACGGTTTGGATGTATTTGAGGTAATGATGGGTTTCAAATGGCTTATAACAGCAAATTACGAATATGCTAACTTATGGAACTGAATCGTCAGACTTAAAAATAACATTTATGAGTACCAAACATGTAATTTCTATCTCATGGTTTTCTTTGATGACAAATATTAACAGCAATATTCAGTTTTAAAAATACGAACTTATTAAAAATGCCACAAACCCCAACATGTGTGTTTTGGTTATCCTCACTGACAAATACCCAAACCTTGAAGAATTCTAATTTACTCTTTTCTTCCTTATAAGTCTCAAGTGACGAAAAAGAAACAAAATATACCGTGATGAGTGTCTCACTGTCACCGATAAAAGTAAAGAGAACGCGATAGTGACACTCTTCCGTGTTTACCCCTATTTGCATTGCACGTAACGTCGCCTGAGGGCATAAAAAGGCCGAAAGGAAGTCAGGATGAGTAAAACAAGGCCAGACAAAGTACACTGACTATAAGCTTAAAAAACTGTGAAACCTTTACCAATGTTGGAAAAGTCAATTGGAGCGCTATAACAGCTGACATGTAAATGATATTTGTGAAAAGTGCAAGAGCTAAAAACTTTTGCCTGTATCGAATAAAAATAGCTTCGTAAAAGTCGTGAGACACATTTATGGGGTTTAGTTTTATTGGAAATGAAAGAAATGTTTGAAATGGCTCACAAAGGAGATGCCGATTCGGAGAAGTTGTAAAGGAAATGGTATTAGCCTAAAACAAAGACGAATAAGGCAGTTTGGAAACTGTTTTGCTCACTTCCGGTAAAACTGTTTAGACGTATTATTGTCTAAAAATGGGTGTAAAGTTGTGAACCGCGAAAACAATGTTGTTTTTACGCACTGATTTCACCAAATATCCGACCACATAACCCGAAATTGGATTACTCGAATGTCTCGGCGTTTGGAAAATAGCCTCCCCCGATAGCGCTGAAACGCGTTCTTTATGGGTTGCATCTGGAACGAGTTCAAACTTGCCGACAGACATTGCTACGTGGCGGGACATCGGTAAGCTAAACTAGGCAGGACAGATGGCACACCCTGCGAGGCTTTCTGAAAGCTGTCGGACTGCATGACTTTGCACTTTGAAAAGGCAAAAAATTGGCATTTTCTATCTGTTATGAAGTGTGGCAATTGAAAATGGAGATTACAAAAACAGTGACACCGATGTCAACTTGTTATTGAAATATACCTTCCAAAATGTTAGATTGATGCCATTAGTTTTTGTCAAACTTTGATCAACGGAGAACCTGTTCTCTGTATTACAATGTACAGTACAAAAAATGCAAATCCAAAAATTTGGTAAAAGTACATTCAGAAATAATTCACCATACTTCCGGTTTTTATGTTGTAGTTGCATACAACCGATTTGTCCAAGCTTTATTAACGCCAAATGACACGGAAGAGCGACTTTGGCAATAGAAAACTTGAATTATTTAGTTTTTATTCCTCAAATAAACAGTGTGCAGCCAGGAATAAAGGAGCTGCGCCAAATTACGCTCACATGTTTTAACAACGCGGAAATACAGGAAAGACGGAATTGGAATGGTACAAATGTGTTCAAACATTGACATATCGGAAGATAACCGCTAATTTTCGGAACTTGTAGACCACCATTTTTGTGTTTTAACCTTTTTTAAACAAAAAATAAAAAGTGACATTAACGATTGGATTGGGAGCACTTATGTTGACATAAATATACCAAGTTTATTGTTAAAAGTAAAAGAAAATGTACAGAAACATAAACATCAAAACAAAATAGCCAATTGCACTGCGATTTTAGGAGTTTGGAACGCGACCAAATGGCGACGGATATGCATTTAGTGCACTTCAGAAGCTAGAAAAAGGACACTCTAGCACTCCCCTGAGAGTGATAATAAGATGCATGTGCAATGTTTTGTTTGGGCATCATAACAAAAAAGTGTATATAAAGTTTAAACATTCTTTGTGCAGTGCAAATTGAATTTTTAATACTTTTAATATTGTTAAAATGTTACATTAAAGTCGTATAATTTGTTTGCAGATCAAATTTAAGAGAGAGTTTTTGACAGGATTTGCAGAGGCCGACCCATCAAATTTACACTGTCAAATGTTTTTAGTCAAAAAGTTTGGTATACCAGAGTAGTGTCCCGAACCGGAGTATTTCGGTCTGAAAGCTCCGGATTCTGGAGATATGGCATCTGAGAGCGTTTTCTTTAGGATCCTATAACAAACTTCGTTGAAGAGTTACAGGTCTGATTTTTTGGCTCCTGGGCTTATTTATGGTGAAGAACAAAATGGCACACTCAAAATTTTTTGAAAGTGCCCGGAATTATCAATTTTTGAGTATGCCATTTTGTTCTTCACCATAAATAAGCCAGGGAGCCAAAAAATCAACCTGTAACTCTTCAACGAAGTTTGTTATAGGATCCTAAAGAAAATGCTTTCAGATGCCATATCTCCAGAATCCGGAGGTTTCAGACTGAAATACTCCGGTTCGGGACAGTACTCTGGTATACCAAACTTTTTGACTCAAAACATTTGAAAGTATAAATTTGATGGGTCGGCCTCTGCAAATTCTGTCAAAAACTCTCTCTTAAATGAGTTGAAGATGATGAATAATATATAAAAACAAGGCAAAAGTTGGCTTGAGCGTGAGTGAGTTCCGTCAAGGCGAATGACTTTTTTGGTCTAGATACAACTGGTATCGCTCCTATGCGGGAAATCTCTTCAGTGCAAGATCAAGTTGGTTTGTCATACACCAGAATATAAAAGTATCGTAAACTTGTATTAAAGCACAATCAAAAGTTATTCATTTAAAAAAAGAGTTACAATACAATGCACTTCGTTTTCAGATCATAAACAAAAAAAGTCGGCAAAAGTTTACGCCGGCCATGATGTTTCTAAAGTTTATGCTCCTTTTTGTGTGAAAGTTGAAAATACATGAAAACCATCCTTTTCGGAAATTTCCATAGGGTAATACACAAAACACAACCAAGAGATTCTTCAAAGTCGTCTGGATATTTGTATTCAACCTCTTTAAATTTTGATTTGAGCATTCGACGGATTCTTAGTTTGTCATCCGCAGAACAATCGTTGCACATTAAAGTGAGAAGAAAATTTGGTGCTTGAGCCTGAAAATTAAGACAATGATTAAAAAGCAGCGACTAATGAAAAATTTATACTTACACGAAACAGTTGAATCAGTTCATCTAGCTCAAAGCTGAAGAGGTTCTCAAAAGTGCCACTTATTTTCAATTTCATTAAATTATTTTTTCCAAACTGCATCAAATCTCGAATCCAATATTTGTACGCGTAATTGCCGTTTGAAAAAGAGATGGACTCTATATTTTCCAGTGAGTCTAACACAAGACGCAGTTTAACGTCAGAACTACAATTGCCAACAAAATTCTTTACATTTTTAGTGTTCCAACAAGACTTAAACTTTTTAAAAGTTTTTAAATTTAGAGTATCCTTCTGATAGGAATGGATTGTATAACAGTCAACTAAAAGGTAATCAAAGATTGGATTGTCGTACATTGAAGACCATACAAAGAAAACTTCAAGTTTTCCTTGAATCAACAGCAAATTTTCAGTTTCTGTGTTAAAAGGAATAACTGTATGAGTAGTAGAAGTAAGTAAACTTAATTCTTTACCATTTTGGTTGATATAGTTATGCGAGTTTGGATAAACGGTACACATTTGAAGCGGTTGAAGGTGGTTTTTTTCAAAGCCAGTTGCAATTTGCAGATTATATGATTCTACTTTTGTTGAAAGACTCCGTAGGCGCCGTTGGAGGCCGTAGGGGAGTTTCAGAATGGGATACGGCATTGGTTAGACAAGTTACAGCTGGCGAATATATAAAAGCAAGGAAAAGTGCAACAGTTGACACGAGTGAGGTTTGTCGTGGCGGATGGCTTTTTCAACCCGACGATTGCGCAAACCGTATAATTTCGCAGCGGGAAATAGCAATCGTGCACGACCAAATCTGTCATGCGTCCAACACGAGGTTTCCTCAAGGTCTTGGGTGTCTCATTTTGAGTCATAAAGGCTGGTAAAAACAGTTTATTTAAGTATTAAAAACTTATATTAGAACGCACAAGAATCATCACTGTGAAAAATTTGGATAAAAGCGAAAAGACATTTTGACAAAACCAGGTGAAGGAACTAGCCTAATTAGCTCGATAGTTAGAAATTGACCATGGAACAAAGGAACATATTCATTTTCTTCAAACTCTTTAAAGTGTGATTTCAGTTTTCTACGAAGTTCTTTTTGTGCACCTTTATAAGTATCGACGCACGTTAAATGAAGGTGAAATCGAGGTCCTTGAGCCTAAAATAAAAAAAGTAAAACGGTCAGCGACCATAAAAAATGACACTTATTTTATACAATTGAACCAACTCATGCAGATCGAAACTGATCATATTTTCATAAGTGCCTCTCAACTCCATTTTTCTGAGGTTATTTTTACCAAACTGCAACAAGTCTCGTACCCAATAATTGTTTGCGTAGTTGCCTGATAAGCTAAGTTGTTCTAAATGTTGGAAATCCTTTAATATCAGATGCAGTTTAATGTCGCAGTTAATAGCCATCAGTTCGGTTACATTTTCCGTTTTACAACAAAGTTTCAAATTTTCAACACTTTGTAAATTTAATGGCGAATGAAATCGAAGTATACTACAGTCAACTATGATGTTATCAAAAATGGGATGATCGTAAACTGGATATGTTACTGAATAAACAAATGTCATGTGTTCAAATAACGTCAAAGTTTCTTCGTTTTCCCAGTCAATATTGTCAACAGCGTTGTATAAAGTCAAGTTTTCACCTTCTTGTTGGAGAGCGGACCATATATTGTCTGAATACACAGTGCACATTTGAAGCGGTTGCAAGTAGTGTTTTTCAAAGCCAATCGCAATTTGAAGATTATATGCTTCTCTTTTTGTGGCAAGATTCCGTAGGCGCTGTTGGAGGCCGTAGGGGAGTTTGAGAATGGGATACGGCATTTGTGACACAAGTTACAGATGACGAATATATAGAAATTAGAAAACAACTAAAGCAGTTGGATTGAGCACCAGTGAGTGAGCTATGTCGTGGCGGATGGCTTTTCCCCCCGACGGCGGCGCAAATCGTATGCCTGCGCTGCGGGAAATCTCAATCGTGCACGATCAAGTCGGTTGTGCATCAAACAAGGTGTCGTCTTCATTCAGTGTGTCGGGTATCTATCTTATTTTGAGTCATAAAGGCTGACAAAAACAGTTTATATAATTATTTCAAATTAAACACATTAAAAGCCACAAGAATTATTAGAATAAATCTCATAAAGGAGGATTCTTAACTCGGTCTCAATCGAAAAGCCATTCTGGTGCCATACGGGACAGAGTCTAGCTGACTTAGATTAATGGTTAAAACATAATCCTTCGGTTGAAAATCTTGGACATTCTCTTTAAATTCTTCAAAGCGTGATTTCAACATTTTACGAATTTTTGTAGTTGCACCTTTATGATTATCATTGCATCTTAGCTGCAGAGTAAATCGAGGTCCTTGAGCCTTAAAGTAAAATCAACAATTAGAAAACTTAAAAGAACTATTATTAAGAATATTTACTTTAAACAATTGAACCAAGTCATGCAGGTCGAAACTAGTAATATTTTTATATGTGTCAGTTAACTCCATCGAGCTAAGGCTATTTTCACCAAACTGCAGCAAATCTGGTATCCAATAATTGTATGCGTATACGCTGGGCTTCTGAAAGTAATTTCCCCGGCTTCCAGAAAAGTACTTTCCCGGCATCGTAGAGAGGTG
>KB454981.1:42011-68543 GCA_000341325.1 Panagrellus redivivus
AACGCACAACCAAGAGATGTTTCAAAGGCTTATGAATTCTTGTACTCAACCTCTTTAAATTTTGCTTTTAACATTCGACGGATTCTTAATTTGTCATCCCCACAACAATCACTGCATTTGAAAGTCAGAAGAAAATATGGTGCTTGAGCCTAAATCATTTCAAAGCATATTGAATATGAACTTAGTACGTTTGAAGCGCCGTTCACTCAATACTCGTGTATCTCAATATTTAAAGTAAACAAAATGTTCCAATAAACCAATCAATTTATTAACAAAACGATATTCGGTAACATTGCCCTCAAATAAAAACATCACTCGGAAAAGGGATCATAAATTTCAAACTTAAACTATACAAACAAGGTGAAATGTGAGAAGATAGTTAATAAAGTAACAATGCAAAATAATTGAGTTATTAAGGTTAGTAATCAATGATAGATAGGTCTCTAGTTTCTCTGAACAAAGGTCGAAAGCACTGAGCAGCCTTTGGTTGAAAGGAAAGGCACAATTGAGATAATTCATTGGGGTGGATGTAACGAAATAATACGGCTTTTTATGATTAAAGTCTTGAAAAATAGAACATTAGTCGGTTAAGAGGTAACTACCCGTGACAAAGCATGTTCCTAGTTAACATACCTACGCAGGGGCTGAGGTACAGGGCCGTATACAGGGCTGTAAAAATAGGACAGCAGGAGGGCAAATTCGATCAAAATTATGGAAACTCCGCCCCTTTTCACCTTAAAAAATCGAAAATTAGGACAGCATTGCTGCCCGTGCTGCACCTGTATACGGCCCTGCTGAGGTATTGTGATAAAAAGACTAGAAAGAGAGGAGGAACAACGATGGAAGCAACGGATGACCCGTAGATTATGTTTGTTTGTGTATGTATAATTGATGAAAGAATGGAATGTTGTTCATCGCTGGGTTGGTTGGCACAAGGGCTGGCGTTACAGTATGCTAGTAGGGGGGCGGGTTGTGTTGGGACTGGTGATGCTGCTGCTGTTGTTGTAGTTGCTGCTGTTGTTGCTGTTGGACTTGGCACATCTTCACGTAGGCAGCAAAAAGGGATGGTTGTTTCTTCAATTCCGTGACAATAGCCCGTCTTTCATCGTCGGATTTGGCCGATTTTATCCGGGTAATGACGAGGTTGAGCTGCGGACTGATGGGCGGCATACCACCGGGCATTCGGTCTTGTTGCTGCTGCATGTTCATCATAGACGGATGACGGACCATTCCTGAAAGATTACGGTAAGATACCGTCAAAACTATCAAAATTTGAATCCCTTACCTCCAGGAACGCCTTGTCTCGCGTTGTAGTGCCCCATGCCGGGTTGTTGCTGCATCTGTTGGCCGCCTTGGGCTCCCATGCCTGGCCACATCCCCTGCTGCTGCTGTTGCTGTTGTTGATGCTGCACCTGAGCATATTGGTGTTGCTGGGCCTGCTGATGCGGCGGCATCCCATAGGGCGGTGGCTGGCCTCGATACTGTTGGGCGAGTTGTTGCTGTTGTTGAGGGGTTAGTTGCTGTTGTGGTGGTTGGGGTGGTGAGTTGTACTGTTGCGGGTAGCCCTGCTGTTGTTCCTGATACATTGAATGCTGAGGTTGCTGTTGTTGAAGTTGATCTTGTTGCTGTTGATGCATCTGTTGCATGGCCATCATCCGTTGGTGGTGCTGAGCTTGTTGTTGGGCCGACATGGCGTTGGCTCCATGCATCTGAGGCCGTTGCTGGAGCTGTTGACGGAGTTGTTGCTGGTTCGGCCGTTGAGATTGCGCTTGCTGTTGTTGCTGTAGATGGGCTTGCTGTTGCTGTTGAAGAGCTTGCTGCTGTTGGGGCGTCATCTGGGGCCGTTGTTGTTGTTGTTGCTGCATCTGTTGGTAGTGTTGTTGCTGCTGCATCAGCTGCAATTGACGTTCCCGTTCTTGTTGTTGCTGAAGCGAAGGCACATGCTGTTGGGGCGGAACAGAATGCTGCTGCGAAGCCATGGGACTGTTTACAGGCATCTGTTGTTGTGGCGGCATCTGCGGATTCAGAGGCATCTGAGCATTCGATGGCATCTGTTGTTGGGGCTGCATTTGGGGAGGCGGTGACATCAGCATGGCTTGCTGCATTCGCTGGCGTTGCATCTGAAAACAAATTTCATATAAAACGCCTTCATAACCTAAAAAGACCTACCATTAACTCTTTCCTCTGTTGTGGGTTCATCTGATCCCCAGGGGATACCATGTCAGCTCGTCCCATCTGTCCTGGATACTGTGCTTGGCTCGGCTGGCCCATCTGATGTTGCTGCTGCTGTTGTTGTTGTTGCATTTGCTGCTGCATCTGTTGCTGATGGACTTGCTGAGGTGGCTGCCTCGCTTGCTGCGCTTGCGCTTGACCCTGCCATGGCGACATAGCTGGAGGACTCGTCAGGGGGCTCATCATCTGCTTACCGTAGTCCGAAGGCCCAGGTGTCTGCGACATCTGACTCGATCCCTGCCCTTGGCCCTGAATCGACGGCACAGACTGCGACGCCGGTGGCCCCTGACTCCTCGGCACACTGTTCGGTCCACTCATGTAGCCTCCAAAGGCCGGACTTGCCACCGGCTTTCCACCGTACATCGGTTTCGATTCCACATGACTGTTGGCCACTGGCATGTGCTTCGCTCCGTTGTTGGCAGCAGAATCCGGCGCCGGCGATGACGAAACCGGTGGTGATCCAACAGCAGCAAGATTCTGGCCATGATGTTCCATTCGTCGACGCATCATCTTCTCAGCGCGGCGATTCTGGCATCGGCGTTGTTCGGCCAACTTTTGACGTATCGTCTGACAAAGTGGCACGCTACAATGCGTCAATGTGCACTTTTTCGCATGCAAGTAGCACAAATGCATAAATTGTATGCAAACATGACATTTTGTAACTGTCCGCTTCTTACATGTCCGCATATGTTGGGCCAGTTTCTTCATCCGAGAACAGGTCGACTTCCGGCAATTGGCATCACGGCAATGGCACGCATGGGTCAGCGCTTGGATACATCGTTGATAGGCTTCTTGACGGGCATCGACCTCGGTATTCTTGTCGACCTCTACCAGTTGGCTGATCTTCTCCATCTTGTGTTCGTGTTCCTTGGCCCGGTTGCACTTTTCACAGAGATCGAAGTCCTCGCACGTCGGGCAATGCCAATTGGCGTTAGCACTGCACAGATTGCAAGTGTAGCTGACGTCCTTGTCTTCAGAAGTGTGTAGAGCCAAGCAGAGGCACAGGGTCGAATAGCGAGCCCGTCGTAGTGAGCTGAATTCCCAATGTTCGTCACGGGCGCGAGAGAGGAAGTTATCACGACCGTCCATAAGGTCGCTGGCAATGAGTGTATCAGGGTCTTTGATCTTATTTGTAATAATGGTCAACTCCTCGGCGGGCGGGATCAATCTTATGGTGAAGAAGGTTTCCTTATGGTTGTCCAGGCAGCGGTACAGCTTATCAGTGACGCCACAGGCCGTGATTTTCTTGTTCTTGGATTTCGCTTGGGACTTTTTCTTCGCCGATTTGGACTTCCCATTCTTGGCATTCGGTTTCGGATTGCCATCACCGGCTTCTCCATCATCATCGTCTTCGCCTTCTTCCTGTCGACGCTTGTGTTCTTCCTTCTCGGCATCACGAATACACTCTTCAATGATGTTCGGCCAATAATCGCCCTCAAAGTACGGTAAGCCCAATGGCGATTTCAGACCATCATCCTTGGCTTGCTTGAGGATATCCTTGTATTCTACGACGATCTTCTGCGTAATGCCCTTCTCCAACATGGTCCGATACCAATCTTGAAGGCGTTTCGGCTTCGGAATCTTCTGCTCTGGTGGATGGCAATGGAAAATGTAATCATCGCCCTCAGTCGGTGGACACGCCCACAAATGTGCCATCACAAAGCCTAAATCTCGAACATACTTGAGATAGGCAAGCAAAATCTCGTGATAGACATCTGTCCGCAGTTTCCGTGGCTGGAAGAAGAAGACTGAATCGACGTAGGCAATGTAGACCCGACGAGCATTGGGTTTCGGGCACTCGCTACCGTACTCCTGGACATGAAGGGCAAAGAAGCAAACTTCGACGCCATCGACGACCTGGAAGGCGAAAATGGCTTTCGTTCGGTAAGGATATTTGTCGGGACAGCCTTGGGCGGCGTAGCTGTTCTTCATGAGCGGCTTCACTTCGACTTCCTTGTCGATGCAGGAGAGGACGCGAATGACGACCTCGTTGAACTGGGCGGGGTCATCGAGGTTTGCCTTCATGAAGTTGTTGACGTGGTCCTCGAGGAAGCGGGATAGATGGCAGTGGGGGAGCTCTGAAACGGCAAAATTACACATTTCTACAGTATTTTTTATATCAAAACTCACTTTTAGCTGTAAACCTGTTCTCCGGCCTCGCCAATTCCTTCTCCTTCCGACAGGTCGGGCAAACGAAACCTTCATTAAACACCTTCTTGTTGAAGTTGGCGCATATCGTATGCCATTCACGGGCGCAAAGTGTGCACTTTTCAAACGGCTCCGCATCGATTTCATTGTTCTTCAGAAACTTGAATTTGTCCTTTGGGACGTAATTCGGCGGATCATTCGGGTTATCGTTCAAATTGAGCCCCACTTCAGGGATGGCATCGAAGCACTTGACGCAATATACATACTTTTCCGATACAGTAACACCGTATGTCGTCGAAGAGGATTCATACGAGTAATAATTCTGGTCCCTGGCTATCGTACACGAGCTTTGACCAAAACAGAACAATGCCAGCGGGGTGAAGGTTCGCTTCTGACTGCAGCAGTAGCCGAGTTTCTCCATGAGGGGGTCCATGTTTTCGACGAAGATTTCCGATAATCTTGTGCACAGTTTATAGACTTTGGAGACCTTCCGATTGTAGATCCACGCGTTCTCGAAGATCTGCCACATGTCGGCACAGAATTCCCTGGGATTATGGTAGTCCCAGTTGTCGAGCTTCTGACGGATCGTGTTGAGGTCCATCGGGTGCTTTATAATGTCGTAGTAGTCCATAATCTGCAGCAACTCGCAATCGACGGGCGTTCGGAACGGCATCGCTTCCTCGGCGGAATCCACAATCCTCCAGACTGAGAGGAGATCGGCACGGAGGGCGTCGTAATCGAAGATGACGGCATTCTCGATGGCGGGGGTGGGTTTTGCCGGTGGTGGTGGTGCAGCGGCGGGTTCGGGAACTTCCATTTTGAGGGGTTTTGGAGGGTCAGATACGGTAGATGACGATGGCTCCGGCGCTGGGGGCTCTTCTGTTCGAAGTGATTGTGTGTGGTAGTTGGCTTCGACGTCTTCGAGTTCCATCTTGACTTGCACCGGATTGGGTAGTGATGCCGATGGTGGAGGCGGAGCTTGTTGATGGTGTGGATGCTGCATGTGCATCGGATTCATATTCATCTGATTCGGTGCCATCATGTGCATCGCTCCCTGCTGACTCGATTGCGGCTGATTGTGCATGAATCTCGGATCCATCATGCCATTTTCCATCCTTTGTTGCTGCTGTTGTAGCTCAATACGGCGACTCTTCTTTTCTTGAAGTTCTTTTTGGATTTTGTATATCCGTTCCGCTAGCAAATGGTAATACTCCTCCTGAAAAGGCCCATTTAACACCAAAAAACTTCCAAAATCAACCCACCTTATCCCTAGCCAGCTCAAACATCTCCTTCTCGACCTTCCTGGCATAACTGATCAAATCCTTAATCCGTTGATCTTGCATTGCCGCCGGATCTGGGCTCGGAAATATCGCTTTGACAAGCTTGCCCACTAAATGGTTCCGCAAATCTTGCTGGATGGAGCGATGCCATTCTTTGATGGCCGGCTGTCCGCCAGGGGGATTCATCGAGGCATGGGGGTATCCATTAGGTCCATTCATGGGTCCAGCCCCCACCGTATAACGACCCTGGAACGCTGGATTGAAGCCGATAGCACCGTCGGCAAGGGCAGTCCGCATAGGGCGGTCTGCAGCGTTTCGAAAAGAAGCGTGAAAATGGGTGGACGGGCGAACGTCGGCAGGGGCCTGCAAATTACAAAAATTTAAAAAAAAAATTATCAAAATTTATATTACATTTGGTCGAACACGTCACGTGATAATGATCCCAGCGACGAGCGCTGTTTATTGAAGCAATGAAACAAACCACTGGAAGAAGGAGCCGTCCGTTCTTGGCAGCATTGTGCGTGTGTGCAACAAAAGAGAAACGACACAAAAAAAACGTATATTACAAAGCAAGTACAAAAAAAGCCGTAATCGATTAGATTGGGCGAGGGTACGCGTGTTAAGGACCCGCGCCCGGCGGCAATCGTGGGTGGTAGCGGGGGTCTGGAAGGGGATATCGCGGGCGTCGGCGAGAGTCGCGCCAGCGGGCATCGTGAAACACGGAAGCTGATAGCGACACGATTTATGCTTGCTTCAGGCGGCCCCCCTCCCCCTCTTCTCTTCCACCGCATGTGATTGCTTGCTTGCTGCGGGGTTGGCTGGCGGCCGGCGGCGGCAGCGGTGGCGGCGGCCGTCTCAACGCGGCGGGCGAAACAAAAAACGAACGAAAAGGAGAGAAACGTAGGGGGCCCCTTTCGTGCGAGCAAGCAGCACCCCACGAAGTGAAGGCCCTGTAGTTTGCAGTTTCATTGCCCGCCGAAGGGTCGCAGGTTGCGCCCGACAAGTGAGTTCGCGCGCCATTGGAGGAGGTATATATGGGATCGGTACGTGGCACCGCCATCGGCAGAATGAAGACAGGTTGGATTTTAGGGAGTCTAGACGGGGGTTACAGTAACCTGGGTGGGCATTTCGTTCGAACTTTTGACCAATTTAAAAGAGAAGTGAAAGTTTATAGATAGCCCGCGAAGTGTTTTAGACCAGTCACATCAACTCCGCCATTTACAGCTGATTTAAACTTCCGTCATTACAGTATATTTAGGACCTACAATGCTGCCAATGGTCTTGGTTACCGTTTTAGGTGCAGATCGAAATGTAATGCCGGAGAAAAATATATGTAATTACCAGAACTCCCTCCTAGATTACAAAAAAGCGCTGCTGAAGGACTCATTTTATATAAATCTGCGATGTATTACAAAGCTTAATTACGAAAATAGTCAAAGGCGGCTGTCCGTTCGCAGTTTAGCACCATTCTTTTTCGATAAAACTCTCAACAGAATCAAACAATACAAGTTGGCCCTCCCCGACGACTCGGTGCCGATATCGAAAATCTCGCCCATCACAATCCGTCCAACTTGACCATGGTGCCGTTGAAGCAGGCTCAAATGGGAGGGTGCAGGTCGTGTAGTCTAATTGGATCTTCTGAAATGGGGATTCCAGGTGATTTCCGACTGTCGGAAAGGCTCCAGACTCGAAATGGTCTTACCCCCCGCCGAAGCATACTTCCAATTGGCCCTAATGTCAAACATTGGCCATCTTCCATGGACCATTTTGTCTTGCTCAACGTATCGACGGCCATTTCGACGCCGAACCATATATACAGTTGAAACACCCGGTAAACACCCACTGCCGATAAGACTATGAAAACAGTGACAAAGATGACGGCAAAGAAGGCGAGATAGATGGACCAGACACGGTAGCACCGATTTCGACGACGCATTTCGGCTTCGAGTTGCTTGTGGTCGAGCTTTTTACGAACAACTACCTGGAATTGGGTTACTGTACCGACTTCTGACATCAAAAGTTGGAATTCCTTACATGTGAAACCCCTAGCTGCCCTAATGGCTGTTGCTCGTCATCACCCAGCAAGGGCATCGGATGCTGGGTGATCGGCTTCTCCATGGACACCTTCTGTCGGCAAGCGCGATTTCGTTTGAATGTCGATGATCTCGGTGAATTCCGAGCGCTTCCGAGCATGGCATCCTTAAAGCTGGAGCCCTTCTTCATCAACATCGACTTCAAGCCGGCACGCTTCGATGAAGATGACAGGCTGGCCCGAGGCGATGCATGTCCAGCCGGTGAGGGGGCGACGCCATCCATGGTCGGCTGGGTGCCGGCACACGTATTCAGCTCTTCATCATTTGGGCACGTTGATTTGGCTCGGCGGGAGGACGCTGCTCGAGATCGATGGGCATGGATGAAGTCTTTGGCTTTCTTCCGACTCAGGGACAAGTTTCTCTTCGTCGATGAATCCGGTGTCGTCCCTGTGCCGGTCGTTCCAGACCGCTTCGGCGGAGACGCGGCCGTTGTTACTGTGGCCTTCTTGGCTGTCTTTGTATCGTCCTCTTCCTTGGCTGAATGGTTATCTTTTGTCTCTGGTGCATCGTTAGGTGAACCCGCATCTTTGGTGGACTTCTCCTTCGAAGGCGACTTCGTTTCCATGGCTTCGTACCCCGAAGGTCCTACAAACCCTCAACCACGCCCCCACCCAATGCAAATAAGAATAAATATTTATTGTCTTCCGAAAGTGGCACAAAAAACCACAACAAATAGCAAGAAAACATTATAAAAACGAAGAGATGCGTATTAACAAAGTCGTTCCGCCCAATTAAGAGTGCATGAAACGGATGAAAACGGAAAACAGCAACAACCACGATGATAATAACCAAATGATGCGATGATGGGCATTGCACAAGTATCTGATGTCCAACGGGGACGCTCACGGCACGCCAGAAGTAGGGTGATACGATGTGGTGGTGATGGTGCGGAAGGAAGGAAGAATACAGCTCGCGCAGTGTCTCACATTTAGATTTTGGTTGCTTTAGAATAAGTTTGTCTGCCCTCACAACTTCTCATATTTCTCTCAATCTTGCATTTTTGGGATGATACCGACCAAGGAATCGATCGCAGCATCACTAAAGAGAGAATTTTGAATATAAACAGTAAAAGGGGGCTGAGAAGTTGGAGGGCAATTATGATAAAGAGAAATGCGAACGAAAAGGCGACTTTTGGACGCCATTTAAAAAGTTGGAAATCAATTTTAGAAATTACAAAAAAACGAAAAAGGGATGCAAAAATTTGATAATTTAGATTACGCGAGACGTCGAAATGTCGTCCTGAGGAAGGGTTCATGTGGAGGTTGACAAGGATTCTCGGGATCGAGGTTGATGAAATCAGATCGGATTCAGCGACGACGCGGTGGCGGCGATGGAGACGGCGAAGGCTTGCGTCGTCGGATCGGCACCGGCGAAGGACTGCGGCCACGACCGCCTCGAGGGCCACGGACGGGCGGCGATGGAGAGCGTCTGCGTCCGCCACGGATCGGGGAGGGGGATCTGCCACGACCGCCACGGAATGGACGACGATTCACCGGTGACGAAACGGGGGATCGACGGAATCGCCTTGGGGGCGGGGACGGCGATCGAGGACGACGGCGACTTGTGGAAGCGGAAGTCGATGCGGCCGCGGAAGAGCGACGTTCAGCGGCTTTGGCGGCTTGATGACGAGCGGCCTGAAAGAATGAATTGGAAATTGGAATGGAAAGGAGAGCTAAAACATACCTCTTCATCACTGAGCGGCAAATAGTAGATCATGGGCTCGGCCTTGGTGCATCTGAACAGCTCGGAGAGGTCCCTCTTGACTAAAAAACGTCCTCACTATCACCAATTATCAAAGTCAAACCAAAGTCATACCCTTCTTTTCTCTCGGCTCCACCGATTCCGCGAGCGACGGAGACTTCTTCCGTGACAACTTTGCCGGCACTTCAGGTGAAACCGACGGACTGATCGAACGCTTCTTCTTGGCCGGTGTCGGCTCGTTGCGAATGACGACCTTCTTGAGTACCTCCTTCTTCGATTCAAGCTGAAACAACAAACTTCAATCAAATTCTCCAATCAAAAAGTACAAACGCACCTCCTCCTCATCCGTGTACACGACCTTTAACACAGCATCATTACCAACCGGATATACCGCATTGTGAAGACCCTCACGTGCCGCGATAGCCTGCTCCAAAGTCGCAAATTGCACGATGCTGTGGCTTCGAAGATTGTCTATCCAGAAGCCCTTTTCAACATCGAAATCGCCAAACTTGCGTAACAGCGCTTGCCAGCTGGCCACCGTAAAGGGGCGCTTCAGACCCCGAATAGAGACAATCTCAGTAGGCTCGGTTCGAGCCGGACTGGCGGCCTTTCGACGGACAAGACCTTCGGCGGTCAACTCGTCTTCGGCTTCGACCGTCTTGGTCTTTGTTTTGGAGATGATTGCCGGTGGGCTGGGCGATTTGACGTGAACAATGCCTTCGGTCCGGACTGTGGGGAGGGCTTTCTCTTCTTCGTAATCGAGTTCTTCGTCGTTCGGCTTGGGATCGACTTCAATGGGCTTCGGGGAAGGCGATCGGGACTGACTGGAGGCAGAGGACGCGACACTGGAATATATAATCGTTGGCAAAAGGTATAAAGCATGGAAATGCGGGATACAAACCTGGGCTGACTTTCAGAAGTCTTCGCTGACGGTTCTTCTTCCTCAGCAGGCTCCTCCGATATAGCACGAACAATTTCGGGCTGCTTTTCGACAACGGCCTCAGGCGGGGATAGTTTAGGGTCGGCGGGGACAACCTTCGGGGGGGAGGGTTCCTTCTCCTTGGCTGGGGCTTCAACGGGTTCGGGAGTGGCTTCTTTGGCGGTAGTGGGCTCGGGGGAAGCGGCTTTGACGGGAACCGGCTCGGGAGTAGGCTCTTTCGCTGTGACAGGAGCGGGAGAAGCTTCCTTTTCCTTCGCGGGCTCGGGAGTAGGTTCCTTCGGCGCAACGGGTTCAGGCGTGGGTTCCTTCTTTGCCGGAGGCGGTGTAGATTCTTTGACCGGCACGGCCTTCGCTGGAGACGCTTCCTTCCTTGGGCTCTTCACCGGGCTGCTCTGTTTGGCCGGAGATCCATTTGTAGCGGCTTCGGCCTTTTCTGATTCCGTTTCTGAAAACATTCTTTATATATTCTCCACCCTTCCATAGCAACAAAACCAAAACATACCGCTTTGACTAGCATGACGAGACTCTCGTAGCATTGCTTGTTGGGAAGCGTGGTACTGAGCGAGCAGACTGTTGTTTGGCGATTTCTGCAATGAAAAAAATATAAGTGAAAGCAGTGCAAAAGTGTTTCGTCAGGGTCGGCTCATCAAAAATTTGCATAAAATACTCACCATCGGACTGGCCGATCCAGACTTTGGTGTCGCTGCCCCGCTTACATCCGCACTCCCGGCGACCGCGTCCTCTCCATTGTTGATGACGAACGTTGTCAGACGATCAGCAAGCTCCTTCTTGTTGCCGCTTCGCGAAAGTCCGCGTTTGATGAGCTCCTCGCGAAGTTCGACTACCTTGAGGTCGGTTATGGGTCGACCGCCAACCTGAGGCGAATCTGACATCCTGAAACTGTAAACGGGCTTAGTGATGGAACAGGTGGTCAAAGATAACGGTAAGATTGGAAGCAATACGGCGCGAAAATGAGACGTGAAGTGACCGGCTGAAAATGGGCGGAATAAAGCCCGCGTTGCATCGAGTTTGCTAAAGTCGTATTCGCGGTGGGAGTGCTTTTGGGTGCGCGTGTTGCGGGGTTTTGGGGGCGACATGGGTGGCACTTTGTAATTTTTATTTGACATTGTCTTTTTAATTCTTTTTGTATTCTTTTTCACGCTTACATGGAAAATGAGTTTTTCATGTAATGTGGAAAACAAAATGTTGTTTTTCACTAAAATTGGCTGGAAATTTGTATTGCAAGTTGACATACAATGTCGCTTTTTATATGTTTTTGGTCACCACTTGTATCGGGCTGTGCTTTTTCTTCATCGCATTTCGTAACTTTTATTTTATCAGTTTACGGCATTTTTACAACTTTAAGCTGTCAATATTACCTTCTAACCTTGCCAGACACCCACCGCGTGGAGCCAACTATCATGTCGCACCGTTTTGAGCATAATTCAAACGTCTTTGACCGATCGATCACGTGACTCATTCGATCAATTTTCACATATCCCGATTTTTATGCAAATTTGTTCACAAACAGCTGAAATCTGTTTATTTGTTTACTTTTTCCCTTTGTTTTTGCATGGATCGCGCCGAACGCCGTTCCCCGCTGTCCCGAACACATGCACGGTTCCGTCGACGTCGCATTCATCCGGAAGTTTGTTTCTTTGTGCACTTTTTTGCCATCGAAACTCCCTTTCTATTTGCTCGGTGTTTCTTTTTTCGGGCGGTGGTGCACCGGCTGCTGGCGGCTGGCTACATTGTATTCACCTCGGGATTGCTTGGCGCGTCGCCAACGCGGGAAGGGTTCGACTGTACTTTGCCGTCGGCAGGCTCTCTCTCCCCGGAGCAGTCTTCCCTTCCACCATCATGTGCGCTGTGTGTGTGCGCGCACACAGCCCTCCGCCGGCGGCAGTCAGTCCCTACCGTATGATGGTCTCGTCACTACTCTGCCTCGGGCAGCATGGGGAAGTGCGTCGCCGTCTGTTCTGGGGTCCGCTTCTGGAAGAGCTGGTCGTGTGTACGAGGAGGCCCTGCGGCTGGGGCTCTCTGGCGCCCGGCTGACTATATAAGCTGGACGCAGCCGAAGGGGGGAAGGTTCTTTGCTTGCTTGCGCCTGGGGCGACGGCCCGCGGCAGAGCCGGACCGCTGCGGGCGAGGAGATGGCTGGAAAATGTGTGCGCGCGCGCAGAGGCCCCCCTTCGCCTTGGTAGTCGGCCGCCGTCGGCGGTCGATTTTCATTTTCGCTCTGCGCTCGTTTTTGCATCCATTTGCCTCTGGGTGTCGCTCGCTCCCGCTTGCTCCTCATTCATTATCTTTCCTTTGCGTTTCTTTTTTTTTGCCCCCGGACGATTGCGGGTGGTCCGTTTGGGCACTTGCCCTCATCTTCCATATTCGTCCTTTTCGTCGCGGGACCACACATCGCGATTTGCATAATTGGTGTCTGTAAACGGATCGATATTTGGATACCCTGTTGAAAAATTTGCATAATGTACTATGTTGCAGATCCAAAATTTCACCATACTCACCACACTCAACCCATCTACGGCGTTAGCCATGCCTCCCACTGCCATCGAAGGCGATGATCCGAATGTTTCGACGGATTCAAATTCGGAATCAGATGACAGCGCCGTTGTGGACTTCTTGTACAGTTCCGTGCAGACCGATATTATGCTGGATGGCAATGATATTCCTCAGATTGATGTCGACCAGTGAGTTTGGGATCAACTTGGGTGTGATACAGTATGCTAAATGGGTGTTTCCAGGCTGATTCTTCTCCAGAACATGCCCCCGCTCCCGATCGAGTACCGCTACAGACTGCCGGCTCTGCCTTTGAAGACTCGCAGGACTCCTAGCATTGCCCTGGCGTTGGATCTCGATGAAACCCTCGTCCACTGCAGTTTGGAATACTTCCCCAACGCGTCCCACACGTTTTCCGTCGAGTTCCAGAATGACCGCTACCAAGTCTATGTCCGAATTCGGCCGTTTCTCTACGAGTTTTTGGAGCAAGTCTGCGACAGCTTTGAAATCATCCTGTTCACGGCGTCGAAGAAGGTCTACGCCGACAAGCTGCTCGACATTCTCGACCCGAAACGACGCTATTTCCGGCATCGCCTCTTCCGTGAGCACTGTATCCTCATCAATGGCAACTACGTCAAAGACTTGGGCATCCTGGGTCGTGACCCTGCCCGAACCATCATCATTGACAACTCGCCGCAAGCCTTTGCCTATCACCTCGACAATGGCATCCCCATTCAGTCCTACTTTGACGGCGAAACCGACGATGAACTCATCCAACTCGTGCCATTCCTGCAGTCGCTGCGCTACGTCAACGACGTTCGGCCCTTCATTCGGGACCGCTTCAAGATGCGCGACATTGTCGGCCCCATCTCAGATGGCAACCTTCTCGACTTGACCGATGTCGCTGCCGATTTGCTGTAATGTAATTTGTTTTTTTACCCATCCATTGTTACGCACTTTATTTCCCCCTTTTTTGGTCTCACTATACTTTAACCCTTTTTGTATCTCATAATCGTTTGAAACACCGATCCCGGCGATTAGTCCCTTCCATTTACCCGATTTCATGCTGATTAACCTATTCTAATCAAAATGCTGCCGGACAGTACCACCCGTTTGTTTGTAACCAAATTTAGTCTCCTAGTTTTGCAGAGAAGAGTCAACAGATTTTGTTTTGCAGAGAAAAAGAGAGAATTTTGTAAAAATTGTTAAATATTGCCTTTTTTATTATCAATAATCAACTTGTTTTTGTATAAATAATCACAGATTAATGAAATGATTACTTAAAGATGGAGGATATGGGTGATAAGGGCATAGAAGATGGGTATGAAGAATGACGAAACATTGCTTTTGGAATTTCTCCATCAGTGTTGGAGAGCAAGATTCTTTTGACGTATTTCCTGGAGTTCTTTCTGGATTTTGTAAATCCTTTCCACCACTAAATGGTAATAGTCTTCCTGAAAGCTGTCATTTGGCAAGCGAAAACCGCTATATTGACTCACCTTATCAGTCGCCAACTGAAACATCTCTTTCTCCACCTTTCTGGCATAACTAATCAAATCCTTAATCCGTTGATCCTGCATTGCTGCCGGATATGGATTCGGAAATATTCCTTTGACGATCTTACCAACCATGTGGTTCCGCAAAGTTTGCTGGATGGATAGATGCCATTCTTTGAGTGCCGGCTGCTCACTGTCCATAATGGCTGAAATTTCAAAAGTTTAACAAAAATTATCAAAATTGTTATTACATATGGTCGAACACGACACGTGATAATGATCCAAGCAGCCATTCAAATAAAACTATTACATACTTTGAGTTCGTACTCGTTGAAAAACATCTTGCCAAGTCAATCGGCGAATGTGTTTTCTTCATTGCATCAACCCCTTTATTCAAACGCAACTAGACTATTTGCACATGCATGCTAACTGATAGAAGACATTAGCGCATCTCTTTTTGGGTTTACGTTAATTTTCATTATCACTGACATGTGTAACTTAAGTAAAAAATAATTGAAATGGCTATATATTCTGCCCATCATGCTCCCTCAGCCGCCGGGTATCCAAAAACAGCTATTCGTCGACGCAATCTCTCCTCAGCTTGGCGCCGTCGTTCTTCTACCACCTTTCGTCGAATTTCCAGACAAAATGGCACACTACAATGTGTCACCGTGCACTCCTCCGCGTGCAAGTACAACAATCGCATAATTTGGTTGCAAACATAACAATTTGTAATTGTCCGCTTCTTACATAGCCGCATATGTTGGACTAACTTCTTCATCTTTGAACACGTCGACCGCTCGCAAGTGGCAACATGGCAATGGCAGGCGTGGATCAAGTGTTGGATACATCGTTGAAAGGCTTCTTGACGGGTATCAAGTTCATTGGCATTGTCCATTTCGACAAATTGGCTGATCTTCAGGGTGTATTGAGCTGGAAACTGAGTATCTCAAAGATTTCGCGAAAAGAGAATCACACAAAGTCGCGTGCATTTGAAAATGTTGTAGAGCTATGAAAAAGCCACCGTAAACGCGCGCGAACATCCAAAACTTCCATGGAATTCGAGGTGGTCGACAAGCGTCGTTTTTATTGAGTACGTTTTGCCAGGCCATACGGTCCATGTGCTTTCCTCATTGACTCTCCCTTTCATTCAAACATAATGAAAACATTTGCACACGCGCGCGAACTGAGAGAAGACGTTAGCACGTCTTCTTAATTACAAATATTTTTCAGTTTCCACCTCATAGTTATGTGAATACGTTGGTTTTACAGCAAAATGTAACATCAAAAGCGTCCGTAATCAAGTTTCTGTTATATCTGCAGGCCGGATATGACCAACAGATAGATATTGTGTGTTTTCGAGGGTAGCCGAGAGGTTAGAAGAGAAAGTGTATACAGTCGGAACAAATTGTAGCAGCAAATACAATGGGAAAGTGAACTATCAGTCGGTGCGACCGACGGGCTTTTATATGGGTGCTCGTGACTTTGGCGGATGTTAGAAGCATGATTACAAAACAATGGGGCGTGGCTACACACAATTACAAATAACAAGTCACAGTCCAGAATGTATCACATGTTTTTTGAGAGACATAGGTGATTGCTTTTATTACAAAGTTACGACAAAGATGTTTATGTTAAACAATTGGAAAAGTACAGTTAATGATGAAGCCTGCCATTCTTGGATAAAAGAATGTTTTATCAACAATGATTCTTTCTTTGAGTTGCCTATGATATGTGTAGTTTAAGCTATCGTTTTTTTTCAAAATTTTACAATTAGCAATCAGAAACAATCTCTTAAAGAAACAGTAACCCTATAATCAACGAACCTTAGTCCGAGCCTGACCATACGATGTCTTCTCCGTCTCCCTGGCCAGCCTAAACACGTCAATGATCGTTTGACCCTGCAATACAGCTAGACTCGACAACGAGATGTCATTGTTCGAAAGATCTTCATCACCAATAATCGCTTTGAAGAGTTTCATCATCATTTTTTTCCGCAAATTTTTTGTTATGCTGGCATTTTTAATTTTTGGGCGTAATCTGTGGCATGCAAACATTTTGCAGCGTATTACAGTACACCGTTTAGCATGGTGACAACATAAACGTGTAATGTGACGGCGAACAGAACAACCTGTCCTCTGTTTCAGTCGTTTATGTTTGAGAATTCGCTTGAATTTTGGGCATTGATCTGCTTGGCAACCATCATCACGGCAACCATGGGCATAGGTCGAGGGCTCTTTTGATTCCTTGTTTTTGGAGAAGACTGGGTGGTTTTGGCGAGGTTTGACATGAACGATGCTGAACATTATGTTTGTATATATAAAGTAAAGCTACTCAGATGGTATCTAGTCATGGTCACGCAATGGTACATACAGTACTCAAATCGGACAAAGTGCCAAAATGAAAACAATCTGGATAGGGAAATGCATTGCCTGTGGCGTCCCGACACAAAAAAAGTCACGCAAAGCCGCGTTTCCAACCAAATCCGAAACGTCACATTTTGTAGTTTCGTTGCGAGTTACCACATTGATCGATTCCAGACTAAAACCAGTCTGGTGGCCTTTTACCATCTTTGTACACGTCGAAAATGTCCAGATCCTCCGTGGATGACCTGCCCGTCGGAAGTGAAGTAAGCCCCCCGCATTATGTTAGCCTTTTGTCACACTTTTTTGGTTGCAGGCAGCCACGAGTAGCGGCGGCATTTCGCGGCATGGCGGCGCGCAAACTCGCTCCTCGTTGTCGTTGGTCGCGTCCGCGTCGTCGTCGTCGACGTCGGTGCTCATGCCCGCCTTTGTCATCGATCCCGATTTGGACAAGCTCGCGTCGACCACCCCGCTGTCCCGACATTCGTGTTCCTCGGACCGATCCTCTCGACGACGTCGACGACGCTGCTTCATGGGCTACTTCACGGAACTTTGCTCGCAAATGATGGAAAATTTGATACATTTTTACTATGTGAGTTTTTATATATATTTTATCACGTTTTCGCGGTAATATCATGTTTTTCTTGTTTCAGAGGGTGCTGTACCGGTTCGTGGATCCCCCTATCCCGGTGTCCGACATCCTGCCCATCACGGATCCCATCTACATCGCCAAATGGGAACACATGCAGCATCGCCCCACGATCACCGACCTTCGCAAGGGCACCCATCCCGTCACCCTCACCTATGATGACGGCTACATCCATGAACACATCATGGTCGCTCTGGCTCAATATGGATGGGGCAAGGCTGCCATGATCCAGGACGAGCACAAGCCGACCACGTACAGACTCAGCTTCATGGTCGATCCCATCGAGTATTGTCAGCATAACAACAAAGGTGTCTCATATTGTATCCACGTAAGTTCCTTTTGCTTATCAGCCCTTTTTCAAGCCATATCCGACCTTCCCCATCCAAAAATATATATAAAAACCTTCATTTCAGTTCAAGTTCATCATCGACGATCAATGGACGCTGAGCCGGGAGTACTTCAAAGTGTCCGAATGCAATGGCCAAGTCATCAACAACTATCTCTGCCTCATGCCGACCGATGAAAGCTGCCTTCGCCCGAGGAGTGGCTATGTTTGGTAGTCTGGAGATTGGGTTTCTGTAGACAGTTCCCTGTGCCGTAGGCGTGATGAGAGGACCTGGCAAGTCGATTGGCAACAATTCGTGTACTTTTCTTTAACTTTTTAACTGTTTAATATTTGCATTTTGTGGTAACTGTTCCAACCTTCAAGAATTGAGATAATAAGATGTTTATGGAGTTTTATTTTTTAATAAATTTGTCTTTGTGTAGTTTTAGGATGGTCTTGAATACTGTACATTGGCGAAATATGCTTTTTTGGGTGACTTTTTCTACCGTAATGGTAGTCGTGATCACGTTTTGATGATTTCTTTGTCTGGAGGGGTCATTCTCGCGCGCGCAGTGGCATGCCTCGATCTTCCAGGGCACATGCTTTGCCGCAAAAAGGGTACCCATTAGCGGCATTCAGAATAGGCCAATGATGAGACTTTTTGGTCCCAAACTGATGAAGGAGAATAGTCCATTGACAAAAAATCGATCATAATGGCAAACTGACAAGTTTCTTTCAAAGTGTGGGGATCCATGTTTCAATACAGTATCCACCTAAATGGCAAGCCCCAGAGAACTGTCACTCTCGAAACAGCTGTTTGATTGTTTTAACCTTTCTAAAGAAAGAATGATAAAACAATAGAAAAGTATAAGGCGTTTCTTTCCAATCGATATGTGGTTTCCTCCAATTAATAGAATCTAACATCCTAAAACTATGTGTATATTGGATTGATATATGGATTTGTGAATAAAAGTGACAATAAAGTTGATCCAATAAAGTATGCTATTTATGACGGTAATTTGGGACAGAATTTTGGCCAGAAAGTGCACCGAATCCAAAATACGTCTAAATAGTGTCGATTAATCAGAATCGGCATTGATAAACTGCCCCACCTAGACAGACGAATGCAGAAATGAACATCACAGGGCCACGTCGACAACCACGTCAACGGTGCTCTTCATTCCATATTCTTCCTCGCATTTGTGGGGTGCTCCGTGTTTTCGTCGTGAAAGTTGCGGAACGAGTGTGTTGGCCGCCGCGCCGCCGTGGGTGTCCGTTCCGTTGGCAGTGCGCCCTGGATATATCTGGGCTTTGACCACCACATGTTGACTGCTGTTTGACGCGCCCTTGAGCTATTAGGACTCTGAATTTGTGCCATATGATCGCACTCAACCGGCTATTTGAGCGTTTTGTTCATTCATTGCGTTGCGTCAAAAGTGTACCCCTTTTTGTATCGCTCGAAATCGTGAATATCTGTTCCATATATCTATCTCCCCCCAAATCCAGCTTAACCCGAACCCCACTTTCCAGACGCTTTCCTCATTCCATCGCCACGTACGTCGACTAATTGGGCTGGAAGCATGTACCTTCTGTGAAGGCAGTTAACCCCGGACGACATCCTTGACTACAGGTGGGTTTTAACTTCTACTTTCATCCAGCCCTTTATAATTTTCCAATGAAACCGATTATCCTGTCATCATCCGCCCTGGTCTGCCTGCTGGCGAAGCCTCTCCCTTTTTTTATCCATTGATTAATCTCACTTTTTCGTCTCGCCCCTCCGCTTTCAATTTCAATCCACTTCGCATTCCTATACGCTACCCAAGCATGCCCTGATCACATATCTGGAACATCTAGATGTTATACAATATGTATTCAGCTGCGAATAGTTTCAAAGCCATTTCCATCAATTTACAGTAATTCCAACAGATAGTTTTTCAATCGCGATGTGATTTTCCTCCTTCCCTCCTCATTCTCATAGCAAAAAAGGCCAATGTTTTCAACTTTTGCTAACAAAGAACACAAAATAGCCATGGATTCTCGTACAGGGTCGTAACTGTAGCAACAATGCTCTCAGCAAATGTGTATGCATCGAACGAACTATGTTGCGTCGTCTGGGCCCTCCTTTTTATTCTCGATGTATGCGACGCTGACGAACGACAACAAAATTGCTTATATAAGCTGATGGAAGTTCAAAAAATGGGGCGTTTTAAGCGGTTGGAAATGCAAATAGATCCATTTTTTATTGCTTTTTTTAACTTTTTTTAGTTTTTGTCGTCATTTTAAAGGGTTTGCATTTTCCGAAATGATGTTGTTAATAGGCTTTCCACCTGGCTAGACTCTATTTGAGTCTATTAAACTGGTCAATTTGAGCGTTTTTATTGGTTTCGGTGTTCTTTTTGTTTGAAAATGTTGTTTTGAGTCATGTTTTGTAGCCTCTTTTTTGATGTAGGATGGCTTTTTCATGTTGCTATGTCCCTAAAATGGCTTTCGACTTGGCTTACTCCATAATTTTCCATTGGTCCCTTAAATTTGGTGGCCTTTTATCATTCATTGTCGTCTCTTTTGGCAAAAACCTCTATTTAAGGCCCGCCACAGGTGTTCTTCGAAAAGAAAACGTTGCAAAAAGGCGACCGGAAACGCTTTTCCGTCACCGCCCAGTGAAGCATCGCCATCGGCAATGCCCAGAAGGAAGAACGAAAACTAGCTTCCGCCGTCATTTGAGCAATTAATTTTTTGCTCTCTCTCGCGCCATCGGGCTTTTCCATCCATGCCTGTGGCTACTTGTGACGGCATTTCGTGTCGTCTGTAGATTTAGTCTTATTTAGAGATGCGTTGAATTGCCAGTTTTCGGGGCCTGATGTCAGTCACCTATTTCCTGTTGGCTGTCTTAAATAAGGCATTTTTTATGTGAAGTAATCACGTTTTTGTGAACCCATTTTGGTAACCTTAGGGTTTTACGTGATTACCAGACAGGTGTAAATACACAGCTCGTACATTGCCTTCAAAATTGTATTAACATTACGAATTGAGTTGAGCTGGGGTGGCTGAAATGCCTAAAAAGCCCTATCATCGAAGCCTGTGTCGGAAACTGTCACGCTACTGGCACCCATATTCAGAGGTAGACACCCGCGCCGTGCCCTGAGGCCGTTGACGCCCCTAGTTGTGCCGGCCTTCATTGGGAGGTCCGTGCCGTTGTCGTCAGCAATAAAAGTCAAGCGTCGACAACACAAAAAGTGCCCTTTTTCGACCGTGAAAGTGTATCTTATATCTCTCCCCTCACTTCCCATGCAAAATAAAAACTACAATTTAACCGCAGGAGGGGTGGCACATCGACAACGACGACGCTCTGCATACCTAATCCGATGCCGTGTCCCCCCTGTCCGGCTTCATTGGGAGCAGCAGGGTCGACTTCCTTCGAAAGTCTAGATGAAAAGTTGCGGAAGTACTTCCGTTTTTGATGCTTGCCCCGGCTTGGAAGTCGATGCCAATGGTAGATCGTGATGCCACCAAGGTCACTAAATTGGCACTTGGCGTTTAATTTCTCTTCCCCCTTTTGCCCGCGTTATCGCCACATTTGCATTTAAATTCGAATTTGCTTCTGCCCTTCTTCTCGAGGACCCTTTCTCGCCTGTCAACGAAACCGCCGTGTCGAGTTCATCGCCTTCTAAATTAACATTGTCTTCTTTATTGTAGTCGTCGTTTTTGTCATCTCATCTTCACAAAGCGCTGCCATCATCAGGGTGGGCTTTTCATTGCCTCTAGGCGTTTACGGTGGAGTCTTCAAGCATCGTCAGCATGGCAGCCACGGCATCTTCAGCGTATAATCCGGTTTGGACAGCTTTTCCCTGGGTTTTTGGGGTGCCATTTGGAGGAATTCCAAAACAAATACTAAAATTCAAGATGTTAGCCTTGAAAAATCAATAATTTATCGATTCGATTTTTAGTTCCGGTCCGAAACCGATCCCATCGTCCCAGCTCCTGGGAATCCGGCGTCTCTGCATGCTACAGAAGCTTCAAACCTTCAACCTACCGTATCCGCGCCGGCGAACGCTACGACCTCAGCCTCAGGATCTACGATGATTCAGTGTTTGAATGTGTTTTCGGCCGCGGGGCTTACTTCTAATGTGCGTTTTGCCTTATTTGGGTTTATTGAAAGATTTGTTGTTTCAGGAAGTCGCCGCCGAACTCCGATCCGACCTCGAACACGGCCTACCCACCGCAGAAGCCGCACGCCGCATCCAATTCAACGGCTACAATGAGTTTGATCTCGCTGAAAAGGAGTCCCTCTTCGGGAAGTATGTTGAACAATTCAAGAATCCGCTCATTTTGCTGCTCCTTGCCAGTGCTGCTGTTTCGGTGTTGATGAAACAGTTTGACGATGCCCTATCTATCACGATTGCGGTGGTGATTGTCGTGTCAGTGGGCTTTGTGCAGGAATACCGGAGTGAGAAGACGTTGGAGCAGTTGAATAAGCTTGTGCCACCGACGGCGCATTGGTATGTTTACCTTTTATCTGAAGGTGGATCGTATAATTTGGGTGTTTTACAGTATCCGCGACGGAAGAAGCGTCCAATTCCTCGCCCGTGAGCTCGTCCCCGGCGACTTGGTGACACTTACTGTCGGTGATCGAGTCCCAGCCGATGTGAGACTCATAGAAACTATCGATTTACAAATCAATGAAAGCAGTTTTACCGGCGAAACAGAGCCTCGACACAAGCATGCCATGCCACTTCAGGCTCCATCGGCATCGGGGATCGAGCATTTGGACAATATTGCCTTCATGGGGACGCTGATTTGCAGTGGGCGGGGACAGGTAGCTCCTTTTTTGAACCAGTTCCCTCAAAAACTTTGCCATTTCAGGGAATCGTCGTCGGCACTGGAGCCAATTCGAAGTTCGGCGAAGTCTTCACCATGATGAACTCCGTCGAAGCCCCTAAAACGCCCCTCCAAAACTCGATGGACGTCCTTGGCACCCAGCTGTCCATCTACTCCTTCGCTGTTATCGGTGTCATTTTCGTGATTGGTCTCATCCAGGGCCGTGCCGTCCTCGACATGTTCACCATCGGTGTCTCCCTCGCCGTGGCAGCCATCCCAGAGGGGCTTCCTGTCGTCGTTGCCGTGACCCTGGCTATCGGTGTCATGCGAATGGGCCATCGACAGGTCGTTGTGAAGAAGCTTTCGGCCGTTGAAACCCTTGGCTGTGTTACTGTCATCTGCTCGGACAAAACTGGCACTTTGACAAAGAACGAAATGACAGCCACCGTCGTTCTCGCTGCCGACGGTAGCCGGGCCGATGTCAGCGGAGTCGGCTATGATGCCACTGATGGCATTTGCACGACCGAAATGGGCGAGAAGGTCAGCGGGCATTCCCACCCTGGCGTCACGAGAGTCATTGAAATCGGATGCGTCTGTAATAATGCCCAAATTATCAACAACACTGTCCTGGGCCAGCCTACTGAGGGGGCTTTGATGGTGTTAGCAATGAAAACACAACTCGACATATCTCGAAGCTATTTTAAGCGGGTCAAAGAAATGCCATTCAGCTCAGAGACCAAATGGATGGCCGTCCAGGTTGAGCCGACTAATCGGGTAAGCTGCCGGTTTATCCCTTATCAGTGAAACTAACCCTCTTTATTCTAGCCGGGTGCCCATGAAGTCATGGTGAAGGGTGCCCTTGACAAGGTCATCGACATGTGCCATGGCTACTACGCCCACGGCGGCCACATCATGCCGATCTCAGATGCCCAGAAGGAGCAAATCCTCAACCATGGACGCGGTCTCGGCACTGCTGGACTTCGTGTCATCGCAGTGGCCAGCGGGAAGGACATGCAATCCCTAGGCTATGCCGGCCTTGTCGGCATTCTCGATCCACCGAGACCGGGCTGCCAGGAATCCGTCGAAATCATCCAAAGTGCCGGGGTCGCCGTCAAAATGATCACTGGCGATTCTGTGGAGACTGCGTGCTCGATCGCACAGAGATTAGGCATCTATCAGCCGAACGATAGCGTCCTTTCGGGCCCCCAGATTGAAGCCATGAGCGACATGGATCTCGAACGTGTCATCAGCAATGTGGTCGTCTTCTATCGAGCGAATCCACATCACAAATTGAAGATCGTCAAAGCGCTCCAGGGCATTGGGGAAGTCGTCGCCATGACAGGTGATGGTGTCAACGATGCCGCGGCACTGAAGACGTCAGACATCGGCATTGCGATGGGTATTTCCGGGACGGACGTGTGTAAAGAAGCCGCTGATATGGTCCTGGTCGATGATAACTTTTTGACGATCCGGAATGCCATTGAAGAAGGAAAGGGCATCTATCATAATATTACGAATTTTGTGCGGTTCCAGTTGTCAACGTGAGTTTTGGGGGGGTTTGGGTTACTGTATTACCGTAGTCGAATACAGTACACGCAAATGGTGATGTTTTGAACACATTTTGATAATTTCCATTTCAGGTCTGTGGCAGCATTATCGCTGATTGCTCTTTCGACCCTTTTCCACTTTGAAAACCCCCTCAATGCCATGCAAATCCTTTGGATCAACATCATCATGGACGGCCCACCAGCCCAATCCCTCGGCGTCGAACCCGTCGATGCTGACATCATCCGTCAGAAGCCCCGAGACGTCAAACAGCCCATGATCACCAAGTCCCTCATCGGCAGCATCCTCTCCAGCGCGGCCATCATCATCGTCGGCACCATGTTTGTCTTCTACAAGGAGATGAGTGCCGACAACAAGATCACCCCTCGAGACACCACCATGACATTCACCTGTTTCGTCCTCTTTGACATGTGGAACGCCCTAAGTTGTCGATCCTCACGAAAACTCATCTGGGAGATCGGCCTCGTCAGGAACAAGATGTTCTGTATAGCCGTGTCCGCGTCTTTGCTATGCCAGTTGGCCGTGATCTACTTTGCGCCGCTTCAGAGGATTTTCCAGACCGAAGCGCTATCACTGTTTGGTAATTTCCACGCTTTTGTTTACCTTTTTTTCAAAACAACACATTTGTTTTTCCAGATCTGGTCTTCCTGACCGCCCTCACCTCGACGGTCTTCATCTTCAATGAATCCAAAAAGTATATCGAGCTCCGAAGCATCCGATCATTGCCCTTCTTCGATGGAAGCAAGCAAAACAACCTTTAGAAACACACATCTTTCCTATCAATTTTCCCATTTTTAAGGTTTTGTTTTGTTGGTTTGTTTTTTTCCGGTGTCATTGAACGCGTTTTGTAAAGAAATTTTCGTCTTTATTAATGTTCAATTGCCATCTTTGAGTATACTTGTAGCTTTCTTTTTCGGATCAGATCAGTTTTTCTGCCGTCACGACAAAAATATCATTTTTATTATCATTGACAAAATTTAATTTTAATTTATTTCATCTATCTATTACAATGAGCTGGCTTATGTTGTTTGAAAAAAGAGAGAGAATGTTTACCATCACATTTGAGGCGGTTATTTTTTGTAGATTTACAAACAAAGTGTTGATGTTGGCATAAATCAGAAGTTTTGTTACAGTTGTTGTTTAGAAGTTGGTTTGTAGCGGTGAAAAACACTTGAAAGCCTCAAAAAACAGAGCATTAATGGGTGAACCGGTTGGTTGGGGTCGCTGATGCTGGGCTTGGTTTTCGGCAGGTTTGTGCAGAATGGAATGGTTTTGGTTTAGTTTTTTGAAGTGTTTTGATTCAGAGACAAATTGGGGGTGGAGGGGCGAAGTTAATTATACGCCGATCTTACTATTAAGCCGCCTCAGGGGTCATGGAGGGCTCATTGACTGGCGACTGGCTGATCCGAGCCTTCTTTATTGACGACCCTTTTTGGGAAGAAGGATCTTCCATAAAACTGCCTTTTTGTTGAATAAACTTGCCTCAGGCAACTTTTTAGGGCCGTTTTGATGCTGATCGTGGACTTTTTGCGTTGAAGTTCACTCATTTATCGAAGTTTGGTCAGTCAGAGAATTCCGTTACAGTGCTTCTGTCCCAACCTTTAGCGGACCCACCTGTTTTTCAGTCATTGAACAATGTTTTATGTTATTGTACCCTTTCTTCGTACAAGTTCACTCACCTTCACTTAATTTGCAATGGAACTAAATTCAAATCAAGTTGTTTACGGCCCCTCCCAACCCCCGTCGACGTCACACTACTAAAGATACTTTGTTGATGTAGCCAGAGGCCGATCGCGATCGTCTCGCGAGACATTGCGCCGACCTTGAACGTGCTATGTGGTCTATCAAACGCACTGCAATGTTTTTTGATTTACTTTCTTAAAAAAATGCGTCGAAGCCAATCCTATTTCCAACATAGGTAGGTAACCGCAAAAGTTGTGAAGATTGTTTCAATGGCGCTGCAACTCCCAAAAACTTCTTCCTTCTGTCCTTCATTATTGTTCAATTCATTCTTCACAATGAATGAATGACCGGTTTTAACCACCATAGGGCAGCAGGGTTGAATAAAGGCAGGGCAATCGTTCCATCCCTCAAGGGCAAATGAGACAAATAAGTTGAAAAAATGTTAAACCCAACATTTTTGGGGTCGTGCGGTAATGATAAAGCGAGGCACTAATTCGTGCATACATGTATTCACCGCCTTTTACACGATGCACGTAGATTCACCATGTAGCATTCTATCTTTTCTGTCTCTATTTGGCCATCGTGCACGACTCGCGTTAACATTGACAATGAAAAGATGTTCACTTTTAAAAGTTCATCGGAACCAGACGGTCTAATGTAATCTAAAGTGCAAGGCCGTATACAGCCAAAAATTTTATGGGGGGGACATAGTAAGGGGGGACCAAAGGGA